>JAFVLL020026120.1:0-29102 GCA_021397915.2 Tor tambroides
TTAGCACACAGGAGTCTCTTGAGGACACCAGTGCTTAATGACAGATGTACATCCAGACAGTCAATGTAAATCTCAGAGAGAAGATGCAGAGAATAAAAGAATGCCATGCTTTCTGCCTCTTGCTGAATCTGTAAATAAGATATAAAGAGATTTATATGCAGGGGCGTGAGATCTGAAAAGTGTGGGGACACATTATGAGCCGGTTCATGAATATTAATTAGATGATGTAACGTATGCACAGCAGCGTTAACTGATTTGCTGACAAGCATACACAGTAGATGCTAAAATTGCAGCCAAGCAAAATGAAGTTAAAATAAACAAAAATAAAATGATTATTATGTAAAAAATGTGGACCGGGAATGAAAAACTGGGTGGGTGTATGTCAATATCTTGATAGTGAGGTTTACAGTAGATAACTTTACTGTAATGAAGAAAATATGTCCAAAAATAGATGTCCTGTCAGAATTTTCTCCTTTTCCGTTAAGTTTACAGATATTTCCTTCAACCGTAATACACAATGCAATGCGCAATTTAAATATAGGCAAAATACCTGTAAAAAAAGAAGAAGAAGAAGAAAATCAATCAATCAATCAAGAGGATTACTTCATAATAACACAGTACACTGGGCCCTATTTTTACCAAATTTTTTATAGAATTTATATTGTCATCTTTACCTACCATTTCTTAAAGGAATAGTTCACCCAAAAAAATGAAATTTTCTGAAAATGTACTGCCCTTCAGGCCAGTCAAGATGTAGATAAGTTTGTTTCTTCATCAGAAAAGATTTGGAGAAAAGTATCACAACATCACTTGCTCACCTTTGTATCCTCTGCAGTGAATGGGTGCCGTCAGAATGAGAGTCCAAACAGCTGATAAAAACATCACAATAATCCACAAATAATCTACACAACTCCAGTCCATCAATTACTGTATTATAAAGCGAAAAGCTGTGCATTTGTAAGAAACAAATCCATTATTAAGAACATTCTGACAGCACCCATTTACTGCAGTGGATAAAATATAATTGAAATATTATATTTTCCAGCCTTCAGCAATTGTGTATGACTAAAGTCCATTTTTGTTAGCATAATTTTAAAATTCCATATTATTTATTAGATGGATGATTATTTATGATTATATAGATTATTTTCTATATTGTTTATTATGTGAATGATTTACATGAATGCTTTTTAAAGACTTTTAAATATCACTTTACTGCAGTCACAATCTCATCACATCTCCAGCTGTCATGATTAAACCAGGAACAATTGATTTGTGCTTCACCATTTGCTGTTTCTATTTTTGTTTATTTAAAGTGTTTTAACTAGAATTTTTCTGTGTAATTAATTGGAGGCATACGTGAAACTAATACTGGAGCTTTGTTGAGGATACAGAGATGGAAAAAAATCTGAATTGTCCTTTATTTCAGTACAACAAATGATTTAATCCATTTTCTTTTCAGTCTGGAAGCTTCACAATGACAGCAGAGCAGCTTTTGGTGTGAATATGGATTAATGTCCACGCTAAATAAATTTTAAGAGCTTAATGACATAGTTATGCAGATTGTGGAGCGCTGAGACAGTCTGTAAGAGTGTTAAGTGGAATAATCCCGCCATGTGGCAGCCTCAGAGGAAGTTGAGCTCATGCCACTTCCTGTGTGAGGATTTTGGGCTAAATGATAGACACCACACACAAAAACTATCCAGAAGTTATAACTGCTTAAATTTCAGTGTGTTTCTCACACAACACTATCGATTTTGGAAGAAAATCAGATGAACCACTTTTTATAGTGGTTTTTGGTCATTTTTGGAGCTTGACAGCCATTGATCTCCATCACAACATCGCTTTTTGTTGAAAAAAGTTGTAGAACAATGTGAGGCTGAGTAAATGATGACAGGGTTTTCATTTTTTGGGTGAACTATCACTTTAAGAGGGTCACCAAACAGCTGTAACGTGTTACCACCATTAACTTCCCACCTAATAAAAGACATGCTTTAAAACTAAGATAAAATATCAAGCCATTCTCAATTGCAATTGCAGACCGAGCAGTGACTGTTGTCACATTCACATGTTCTCAATTTCGCTTCTCTCTCTCACTATCGCTCTCTCTTTTTTTATGAGGCATGATCTCAGATAAATCCACTTATGTGGAGATAAGGCCTGACCATGGAGTTACACTCCTGGTTAAATCATTTGGCTTGAATGTGTCAGTCATTGTCTATGAACTCTGTGGGCCCTGGTAACCTGAGTTACTTCATTCACAAATTCTTCCAGAGACACTTTAATACACCCCCACCTCAGGAAGACACATACAGCTCCGGGAGGGTATCAGGTGGGAGAGGGAGACATGTACATAAAACTCAGTGTGAAACTGGCTGTAAAACCACCACTTTAATCTCAAGTCAATGTTAGAAGCGCAAGTCCTGCGGGTGATAATGTGTTATCGACCGAATGTGATCTGCCCTTCAACCTAACCACAAGTAACTGGGTGCAATGAGAGAGAAAGGCAAAAATCAATACAACTCCTCCTAAATTCCTTTATTATAAGAAACTGTTAAAGAAGGAAATATATGGATGCCTCCAAGTATTTATAACAGATTTGTGCTACATTTAGAAATTTATGTATGAATTTAAAATTATGTATGTTTTACTTGTACTATATGTTTCTATCTGCTAACTGCTAAGTTGTGTCTTAAAAAAATCTAAAATTAGCACTCAACAAGAGACAAATGCAACTAGAAATGGGCTTCATGCATAAGATAAAAAATATTGTAAATTCATTTTAATAAGGAGGGAAAAAAAACATTTAAGCACCAGCTGACCAGAATTTTTTTAGAGCAGTATAATAGCTGTTAAAAAATATATAAACAAATTTGTTTGTTCTTTAAATTGAAATGTACGTGTAGGGAATTTATTCCATTAAAAATGTTTTAATTATTTTATTTTTAAGAAAAAATGTAATAATTTTCCTAGTCAGGTGCATCTCAAAAAATTAGAATATCGTGAAAAAAAAATTTTTTTTGTAACATTTCAAAAAGTGAAACTTTCATATATTCTAGATTCATTACATGTAAAGTAAACACTTCGAAAGTTTTTTTGTTTTAATTTTGATGATTAGAGCTTACAGCTCATGAAAGCCAAAAATCCAGTGTCTCAAAATATTAGAATATTTACATTTGAGTTTCATTAAATGGCCATCCCTACAGTATAAATTCCGGGTATCTCTTGTTCTTTGAAACCACAATAATGGGGAAGACTGCTGACTTGGAAATGGTCCAGAAGACAATCATTGACACCCTCCACAAAGAGGTTAAGTCACAGAAGGTCATTACTGAAAGGGGTGGCTGTTCACAGAGTGCTGTATCAAAGCATATTAAATGCAAAGTTGACTGGAAGGAAGAAATTGGGTAGGAAAAGGTGTTCAAGCAACAGGGATGACCTCAAGCCTGAGAATACTATCAAGCAAAACCGATTCAAACACTTGGGAGAGATTCACAAGAAGTGGACTGAAGCTGGAGTCAGTGCATCAAGAGTAACCACGCTCAGACGTCTTCAGGAAAAGGGCTATCAAGCCACTTCTGAAACAGAAACAATGTCAGAAGCATCTTACCTGGGCTAAGGAGAAAAAGAACTGGACTGTTGCTCAGTGCTCCAAAGTCCTCTTTTCAGATAAAAGTAAATTTTGAATTTCATTTGGAAATCAAGGTCTGGAGTCTGGAGTTAGACTGGAGAGGCACAGAATCCAAGCTGCTTGAAGTCCAGTGTGAAGTTTCTTAAGTCAGTGATGATTTGGGGTGCCGTGACGTCTGCTGGCGTTGGTGCATTGTGTTTTATCAAGTCCAAAGTCAATGCAGCCGTCTACCAGGAGATTTTGGAGCACTTTATGCTTCCATCTGCTGACAAGCTTTATAGAGATGCTGATTTCCTTTTCCAAGAGGACTTTAGCACCTGCACACAGTGCCAAAACCACTTCCAAGTGGTTTGCTGACCATGATATTACTATGCTTGATTGGCCAGCCAACATGCCTGACCTGAACCCCATATGGAATCTATGGGATATTTTCAGAAAGATGAGAAACAGTCGATCAACAGTCCAGATGAGCTGAAGGCTCAATAGTGCCTCAGCAGTGCCACAGGCTTGATGCATTCCATGCCACACCTCATATGCTGGAGTTTGTGCTAAAGGAGCCCCGACCAAGTATTGAGTGCATAAATGAACATATTAACATACTACATAAGAACTTTTCTGTTTTGAAAATTCTTTTTTTGATTGATCTTAGGAAATATTCTAATATTTTGAGATACTGGATTTTTGGCTTTCATGAGCTGTAAGCGCTAATCATCAAAATCAAAACAAAAAACCTTGAAATGTTTTACTTTACATGTAATGAATCCAGAATATATGAAAGTTTCACTTTTTGAAATAAGTTACAGAAAAATGTTTTTAAAATTCTAATTTTTTGAAATGCACCTATATATATATATATATATATACAGTGCCTTGCAAAAGTATTCATAACCTTTCATTTTTTTTCATGTTTTTTTATGCTGCTGCCTTATGTTAAACTGCTTTAAATTGCTTTTTTCCACATTAATCTACACAAAAATTGCAAAGCAAAAAACAGGTTTTTAAATTTATTAAAAATACATTTTTGCAAATTTATTAAAAATAAATAACTTAAGTGATTTCATTGCATAAGTATTCATACCCTTATCTGGGACAGTTGAAATTTAGCTCAGGAGCATTCATATTACTTGTAGATGTTACTACACTTCGAAGGAAGTTAACCTGTGGCAAATTCAATTGAATGGGTATGATTTGGAAAAGCACATACATCTTAATAAAAGGTCTAACAGCTGAAAATGCATATCAGAGCAAAAACCAAGCCCTGAGGCCAAAAAAACTGCCTGTAGAGCTCAGAAACAGGATTGCATCAAGCCACACATCTGAAGAAGGGTTCAGAAAAAATTCTGCTGCATTGAAGGTTCACAAATCATGTAGCCTTCATTATCCACCATCAGGCGTTTGAAACAACCAGGACTCTTCCTAAAGCTGGCCTCCTGGCCAAACTGAGCAACTGATGGAGAAGGGCCTTGTCTAGACTGGTGACCAAGAAGCTGATGGTCACTCTAGTTGAGTTCCACGATCATATATGCAGATGGGAGAAACCTACAGAAGGACAAACATCACTGCAGCACACCACCAATCTGGGCTTTATGTCAGTGTGGCAGACTCAATCTTCTCCTCAGTGGAGACGCACAAAAACCCACAGTTAAAACTAAACACACAGCAAGAGTGGCTTATAGACGACTCTGTGAATGTCCTCTGTGAATGATTTAAGCCCAGCCTGGGCTTAAATCCAATCAAATATTTCTGGAGAAACCTGAAAATGTGCATCTGCCCTCATCCAACCCGACAGAGCTTGAGAGGTAAACAGGTGAGGTGAAGAATGGCAGATTCTAAAGGTGTTAGACTATAAACGTGTTTCAGCTAAGTACTGAGTTAAGGGTTTGAATACTTATGCAACATATTTCAGATTTTGTATTTTTTATAAATTTACAAAGTTGTGACAGTTCTGTTTTTGCTTTGCCATTATGGTGTATGGAGTGTAGATTGATGTGGAAATAAAGTAATTTAATGCAGTTTAACGTAAAGCTGCAACATAACAAAACGTGAAAAAAATGAAGGGGTTTGAATACTTCCGCAAGGCACTGTATATATATTTCTTTTTCTTCTTCTTCTTAGTCATGGCTGGTTAAACCATCATACACAATTATATTTTATATCACAATTATATTTTGTATTTTAATAACAATTTTTTGTAATGTTTCAACTGACACAAGTAAAAAAAAAAAATTGGTTATTAAGAAATATTGATGGCTGGTTAATTTTCTCCACTTTCTCAAGATCAGTTTGAACCCTTTATAAACATAAGTTTCCACACAGTTCAGTTTTCTCAGTATCACAGTAGTGGGTGTGACATCACTAACTCTCCAAATTACTTTTCCTAAGTAGAATTTGCTGTAACTAAGGAAACATTTAGTATAATGACTGTCATTACACCAAAACTCTTCAGTTACTAAACTTAAACCCTTCATTTCATGGTTAATACAATGGCATCCAAAAAGTAATAACATTTCTGATGGTTCAGTACATCTCTAATGAAATACAAAGAGACACGGGCTTGATTCACTGTGCACTGATTCTTGTTGTCTACATTACATACCTGATGGTTTAAGTCACTTCTTTGAAACAAACTTCTGCGGTGCATTACAGTACCATCTTGTTTGCATTAAATTACTGATCTAAAAACCTGATTTCAACTTAATACTGCACATCAAAAAGGCTTTAAGAAAATTAAAACCAGGGCATTTTCAGGGCTCATCTGTTAGTCTGGTCACTGGTAAAGTGCTCAGAATGGGAAAGGAATCTTTTCGAGAATCATTTCCCTTCTGGTGTCACATCACACCAAAGCGGTCGTATTTAAACTGCTTTTAGAAGGACTTTTTGGAAATTTCCCAAGGTATGTTCAGTGTCAGAGAATAACTGACCCATCTCTGACTCATCTAGTTCCAATTAATACATAATTCCAGATCTGGAAAACCCAGACACATGGAGAACTGAGGTTTATGAGGAATGTGTATTGTATGTGGGAGGACAGGCACTCGTCTTGTTTTAGTAAATGCTCCTCATGGATCAGCATTGACCCTCTGCTTTGGTCACAGATGTTCTTTCTCTGTGATTCTTGTGGATTGAGAGCCCTGAAGAGTTTAATACAATCACAGCACTATTTTAATTTGCTGCTTTGCAGATGGTTGTTTAGGAACCTAGTATGTGTCGTTTTGCATTTTTCCACCAGGAGGGTTTTATCTGTGATCTTAATAACCAAAATTCCTTTATATTCTCTCTCTTATTCTCCAGCTTCCTCCCAGACAGTGTCCTACTTCTTTCTGGAGGATGCTCAAAAAATGCTGGCTCTTCTTCTCTTTAAGTGAAGAGACGAGATGGCAATTATTTTTGCTCTGTTCCAAGATAAAAAAAAATGAAATGAATTATCTTCAGTGGTATTTCAAACAAAACGTCATTCTATCAAGCTGTTTCAAGTATCCAAAACTGCTTGAAGTCCTGCCTGAGGGTTAACGTCACGTCCAGCTGCTTTTCTGAATGAATCGTTTTTAATGTCAGTCAGTGTAAAGTCAGAAGTTTTATATTGTAAGCAGACAAAGAAACATATTAAAACCTTGTATTTACATTAGGACATTTTCTTGGTGTCATTTCGTCCAGAGTGAGCTCAGTATATGTAAGTAGGCTCTGTATGTTTGAAATGTACAATATCAACATATTGACACCATCTAAAACAGATCTTTAAAGTGTGGTCACATTTACTGTGGCAAAATTGGGCTATTTTAATAGGAATCCGCAAAAATGGGAATTTCATGTAGGTAAAAAAGTTCCAGATTTTACTCGTATTCACGTTGGTCATGTAAATTTGCTACTTTGACCAACAGAAAACTACATGGCTTGAAAGTGGCAATAGACAATAGGACTTTTTGCTAGTGAAATTTACAATATTTTGCTAATGTGACTTTTAATTTGCAATGTACAAACTTTGCAAATCCAAGTTTTATGAAAAATTGGAACAAATATTTTCTGGAAACTTTCAGAGGACACCACTGCAGGTTAAATACTAAGTGGGATGTTCATTTATCAATAAATTATGTAGAAAAATTGTCAGAAAAATACCTTTTTATGGCAGATTATCTATCATGGCAGTTATCTATAATGACAGACCAATATGTAAAAAACTGCATTATTAATAACAGCGTCAATATAGTGAAGTTTATCAAACTGAGAAATAATTGAGCTTTCACACATGACAATAAAAGGCACATGAAACAGATGTAATACAAGGTATATTCATTTCATTTAGAGGTTTAGGAGACTTTTGAACGTAGTATATGATTTTGGCTTTATTTTGATTTGCAAAATTCTGCAGAACCCAAAAGATGATATTTGGGGGGGGGGAGAGATAATAAAAAAATTAATTAATTAATTATAATTTGGAAACAGTTTTGCTCACCATTGACTTTCAATTTTCAAAATATCTTCTTTTATGTTTCACAGAAAAAAACTAAGTTGTACCGTTTTTGATGACAGAATTTTCTTGGAAGAACTATCCCTATAAGTTCATAAAATCAACCAATATTCATTCCACGAATTCAACATTCTATTGTATTTATGATAAATTAAATCAATAATGTGAAATATACCATCACAATGGTTACATTTTATTTTGATAGTCCACTTTAGACATGCTACTAACTTTAACTTTACAAATAACTCCCATTAAAGTATTAGTAGACTTTTAGGTTAGTTTAAGGGTTAGGTTTATGGTTTGTAGAATAAGTTGGCATGTACTTGCAAAGTTACTTATAGTCAGTTCAATGTCTGTTGGTGCTATTAATATAGAAAGCAGTCAGTCTAATACTGTAATGACTAGTTGACATAGTTGCAAAGTTATTTATAGATATTAGAACATCTCAAGGGGACTATCAAAATAAAGTTTTATCTAACACATTCCTCATTTATAATGATTTCATCGTGCTCTATTGTTTAAAAAAAAATTCTCTATAAGTTTTTTATTTTTTTTGTCTGCAAAAATATATAAACATTTGTTCATCTCTAAAGCTGTTCATGTATTTATTTTAGATGCATGAATACACTGATATTTTACATTTCAGTCTCTATGCAAACACAAAAAAAGTGAAGAAAAAAATGTATATCTATAAATTATGTAGTAACACAAGTCCCCTTAAATTCTGTCAGGGTTGATTCATTAAACCTCTTTCCTTAAGTGAAAAACTAAACATTTATTTTACAAGTCTCTTTAACACGGTCATAAAGTTATTCAGAGCTGCTTGTCAGAGGCATTTTAAAGAGGAGGCATTATGTTATTATGATTACAACCATTAAACCTGAAGAGCTAAAAATTACTGTCATGAAAGAAACCCTTCCTATGCTACCAGCACTACAATGTGAGGACAATCACCTCTGAAGTTCTCAGTGATACAAGTTAGAGTGCCTTGAATGCCAATGTTAACTTTTGATGAGACGAAACTGTGTCCACATGCAGACTGTGTCTTGATTCTAAAGACACATCCTTCAAAAGTGCTGAAAGGGCATTTTTCTTATGAATATTTAAGTGTTGATTTGCATATGCTCCTGAATATGCCAAGACATGCCCACAACCAAGAATGTTGTGATTAAATATAATTTATAAATGAGATGATGTTATGATGATATATTGAATGAAAATTGTGCATTTTTTTCCTATTTAATCTGATTGGTTAGACAACAAATGGCCTACAAATCAAATAATGAGACATTTTTCCCATTGCTCACTCTTGCCAAGTTTAAATGGATGGTTTATGCATATGTAACATTCAAAACAAACATCAGAGCGGATTTATTCTCCAGTGTCATAGTACAATAAAATAGACAGTCATAATCCTTCAGAAGTAAAGGCGGCATATTCCGACTGATTCTTGAAGATTAGCTGTTGCTGAGATGGTCTGCTCAGCTCATTATTTTAATATATTGCTGATGTATATTTTTGGTCCACCAAAGTGTGTCCTGTGCACACTTTGTATATCTGTCTTTGCAACCACAAATTACCATCCCGTAACATTTTATGATCCAATAAATATGGGTTATTGGGAGATGAAAGAAGCAGTCTTCCATAAAACAACTTTACTGTAAGGATGTGCAGATGCTGTTGAAACCTCTAATAAAATCAGCTCTGGACACACTGAACACTCTCCACCTGCTCGTGATTAAGAGGGACTTTGGAGGGCACCATCTGCTCTCTGGCTTTCTGACCAGAGCGAGAAGGAAGGGAATGGAAGGATAACAACTGGAGAAGAAGACCTCGAGGGAGCTGTGAAATCCAGTAAGTCTAGTCTGTCTGCCAGTCACTTTAGGGCATTTACACATCCCTGCGCTACCTTGAATCCTTGTCAAGCAGAATATACTGTCAAGCTAGTATTGAGTTTTTGAGTGAAACTGCAGGTTAATGCACTTCTGTTTGACATCTGGAACTTGAGACTGCGGTATCATCTCATCAATCTTACTCAAAGAAAAAGTGGAACTATTGAGCAGCTTTAAATGTCTTGGTGTCCCTCAAAACTTTCCTTATGATAAGGAATAATAAGCCAAACCGATCTCATGGCAATTCGTTAGGGGTGGCACGGTACACAGATATCACGGTTCGGTACATATCTTGGTTCGGGGGTCACGGTTTGATACGATTGCGGAACAACAGGGAAAAAAACAACAAATCTACTATACTCGGTTTCTTTTCATTTATTTTGAGCAGAGAGTAGTACAGTAGTAATACTAAATATTATATTACATTACATATAAAATCTGCAATACATATATACATACAAGGAATAAATTCTTGAAATATATTTGATTTAGTTTACAGATAAACAAGGGGGAAAAAACAGTGCGACTCGTAACGTAGCCTATACAGGCTGAGTTTCAGTTCATTTTTGTGACACGCTTAATTTGTTCACAGAAAGGAAACTCAAATGGCAGAAAGCGACATCCTATGTTTTCTTTATTTTATAAAACCACAATGTTTTGTTTTCATTGTGAGTGTACACAAATAAAAGCAGACCTTTATACAGTGATGCATTATTAATAAGACAATAAGTGTTTAAAGTTGATTCTGCTGGTATAAGGAAACAGTTGAAGTGATCACGCCGGTGCGCACGCGCACACACACAAAACAAATCAGTTCCAGCATTGCTAAAGTTGGTACTTTATCAAAATAAAATACAAACATCAGTGCACCCACCTCTGTATCACCGTTGGAATGCGACTGAAGTACAAAGCCTATAATTTACATAATAAATAATAGTTTAGCATTCAGATACGTTACATCGCAAATATGGAAATATTATGGAATATTTGGATTTGTGCCGAATGAGAGAGGTAGGATACACGAGCACAAAGCTCCATTTCGCAAACAGTTGAGTGCGTAAGTCTTTAAAGTATAATCCTTTGTCAGTCTATGTGAGAGACGCATTCAGAATCAGTACATGGTCACTGTCTAGGGGGCTTTGTTTTCAAGGGCGCAACTCACGGCACTCGCTGTTCTTCTGCTGGCGTTCGTTTTGAAAACAGCTGATGAAAAGCAAAACTTATCATAGCAAAAAGGTATCATTTTATTAACTTAATGTGTAATGTTTTTAAGTTTGACACAAGGTAGCTCCACACTATGCTCGTTGGATGCAGTGACGTCAAATGACGCGTCTCACTGAAGTCGGGGTTGATCGATCTGTTCACAGGTCGGATGTCTGACTTCAAGCAGTGTTCTAGACATTATTTCCAATTAAGTGGTGGGAAAAATCTGAATTTCGAGTCGTCTGGAATGCAGCATAACATGATAGTAGTTGTTCCGAACAAAGCCTCTGTTCTGTCTTGTACCACCTTTATTCTATGATAATGTTGCTGACAAGAATGTTAGTGTTTTCTGTTTGTATAATGTCGTTTTACACCTTAACATGTTTAACAGTAGCCAATATAATAAACCACAAACAAACAAGAAAAGTTTATTCTTAAAAGGACTATAATGTCATTTCAGTGCAAAGGATTGTATAAATTGTCCCATAGCATTATATTTCATAAGACAGTTAACTGGATGGCTGAAGGAACATTAGAAGCAATTAGAAAAAAATATATATACAAAGGATTCTTTTACAGGAGAAAATGAAAGGAGGCTTTAAATAATTTCCTCCTTCTTATCTCAGTTTAATATGCATAAACAAATATTGTAAGTAAGCCATTGGTAGGTGGCTGTGCTACTGTCAAAACATTGCTCTGTTTCTTTGAGCATCCCAACACAGGAACTCTGTGGCTCAGTGTTATGTTAGTATTATTTATATAACATTATATTATTTATTCATATTTTAAATTAGCTTTAATTTTATATTTTCGGTTTGAATTTTTAGTACTTCAGTTTAATCATATTGTATTTTTGTTCATTTCCAATGCAACATTTCTTATTTAGAAAATATATTTTAAAAAGTTAATACAATATTTAAAAATATTTATATATTTTTAAACCCAATTTAAATTAATTAAAAAAAAAATAAACAGTGTTAATTTATAGTTTTAATAATCAATAATTTGGCTCTTTGTCAAATAAAAAACAGACTTAAAACAGCCTGTCTTTATTTCTGCAGTTCTGTTTCACACAGAAATCACACATGCTCTCAAAGAAAATGTCAAATCTTTAATGGCTGCACTACAAGTCAATGATTTGATTTATGAAGAAATCAAATAATAGTTTTGTTTGCCATCTGACAGCATTCAGTATCTCATTCACTGATTACGTGAAGGCTGCCAAAGAGAATAACCGATCTTCAGTTTGACAACCTTCACTCGATAAAAGGCTTTTGCTGTGGTCTGAGGTGAATGAGGGAAGAATAGCGGATATAAACTGCAGCAGTAACGTAATAACTGCTATATTCACTGCACAGTCAAGAATAAAGATCCAAAGACTGTACAAAAACGGTTAAGGTCACCATGGAGTTAAAAGACAGAAAGCCACAATAACTCAAAAAAATGTGATTTTCAACCTAAAAAGATGATATACGGTTAGCATGAATTAAAGAGAACAAGGTATAAAAAAAAGTGTTGTTTTTATAGGGTTGCTTATCTGTTATGGAAATATTTCTAATTTTCAATTTGAATACATTTTTCCACTTTCTTTTTGACTGAGTAACATCTGAAGAGTTTTCTTGCTGGGTGAAGGGCTTTCTAAAAAGGTAATCGATCCATCACAGAAATAATTTGCACGGCCTCTACACTTACATTTAGAAAGATGTGATTTTTAAATGGCTCACCGGCTGGCATTTCTTATAAGAATGACATCTCTGGATGGTAGCGCTGGACTGTTTTGGCTCTTCAGCTGTGCTCCTCAGGTAACTAATCATTTTTTAGATGTTTGTGAGGGTGTGAAGACTGACACAGTGGGGGTTTGCGATGAAAGGTCTTGAAGAGGCTTTAAAAAATGCAAATAGACACATCAAAATAAAAGTGCCCATGAGTAGAATGAAAAGGGGCGTACTATGCTTGTCAGCTGGAAGATGTGAAGGTCGGCTTGTCTGGAAAGGGTGGTGTGGCTGCACCTGAACCTCCACAAAGTGTCAACGGAGAGAGAAAAGATACTGTATTTATGGCAGCAGTGACAAGACGCAATAAGCATCACGTCTGCCTCGTCATGAACTACCAGCAGGACTCTTCTTGGCCACCTGCATGTCATTCGCTCTGACGATGATGTTTTGGGCGAAGACATCAGTTTAAGAAAATCTCCCCTCGAAAGTTTCCTCTGTATCCCAGCTAATACAGAACATTCTCACAACATTCCCTAATGTTTTTAAAAGTTATAAATGTTAGGACATTATTATACAGTCAAACCAAAATGTATTCAGACTCCTTCAACATTTCTCACATTATCACAATGTATTCACTATAGATTAGAAAATGGTAAAAATATGACAAAAACCCAAGAGTTAAACTGTGTCAGAACAAAGTCATCTTGATAATGTCAGATAACTTTGATAGAAAGGTATGTAACAAAACATGGTCAGGTCAAAGTGTCAAATCTAATTTTTGGTCTCAAATTTTTATCATTTTTACTGGTAGCCCACTGTATGAAGAATTTTTGGGTATAATATGTCACAGTTTTCTTTATTTTGCTATCCTCACTTAAATGAACTATAGTGTCCTGCACCCACTAGTAAAAAAAAATATTAAAAATGATATCTGGAGTCTGAATAATTTTTGGTTTGACTGCATGTTGTCATAATGTTAAGAGAAACGTTCTGAGATCATCTTTTTCAGAATGTCCTAATGTTTTGAATGTTCTCAACATTGACAGTAAATGCTCTTAGAACAACATTCTAATAACGTCATTATGTAATTAAGAAATGTTTTTGTAATCTTTAAATAACATTATAATCATGACAAGAAAATGGACATTTTAGCATTATTAGAAAATGAAAGGGATAGTTCACCCAAAAATGTTGAGCACAAAAGAAGATATTTTGAAAAATGATCGGTAGCCAAACAGCTGACAGTCAGGAAGGTTACTTTGGAAATGTAACAGGTTACAGGTTACAAGTTACCCTATTTAAAATGTAATAAGTAGTGTAACTGTTTTAATTACTTTATTAATGCAACGGATTACGTTTGATTACTTTTTGATACATTTCTAACGTTTTCAACTGATAATCATTTTGAAACATTATCCAGGCAGCGTTAAAGTAGTACTCAACAATGATTATTGTCAGACTTTTAAAATCCTTTTTCATTCGAATTAAGATTACATTCATTTAATTTTAAAGCACTGCCACCACAAAATCAGACTTTAGAACCTCTTTTTACTTTGAGATTGTTCTGAGGTTAAATACAGATTTAAAATCATAACAGTAGTTTAATAGCTATGATACTGGTTTTGAAATCAAATTTTCACATAGCTACACTGTAAAAAAATTTCCGTAAAATTTCCGATAAAAAACTGGCAGCTGTGGTTGCTGGAATTCTACCGTAAAAAATACGGTAACAATATTTTAGGTTTTAACTTAAATTTACAGTTAAAAACCGTAATTTCTTTAACTGATATAATGTTAATATACCAACCTATTAAAGTACTGAAATCTGTTTTGTACCTTTGAAATACACTGATAACCACCAAATGCAGGTGGTGATGAGAAAGTCACATGATGTACCAAAGCCCATCACAAGCAGCTTTTAAATAATAGCATTTATAGAAGGTGCACAGTGTCATTTACACAAACACTTAAACACCATCATGGTGAGACTCATTAAACTGAAATATGCTATAAACATTAATTTAACAACATTAGATGTAACATACAACCCTAATAAACATAACTGATTAGAAAAACCTAAGAAGAAACATTTCAAAGAAAAAACGTCAAATTCAAACAGAATTTGAAATGCATGCAGGGAATTCTGGGAATGTCAGTTTACGGTTTTTCCCTGTAAATTTTACAGGAACTTTCCGTTAACCATTTAACAGGTTTTTACTGTAGCATTTTCACAGTTTTTTACCGTTAAAATCACAATCATTTTTTACAGTGTACGACAGGAAACACTGACATATAACAATCCCTTGGAAAAAAACAGTTAATCTTAAAAAATAAAGCATACACCTAAATCCAAATAGGAAATAAAACCATTACTGAATAAACATTGGTGTCTGCAGTCAATGCAATTTGGGTAAGATATCAATCAAATCTGTATGTGTGTGAAAATATTCAGATGTAACGCCCTTTGTAATCATTAACGTTTTCATAAGTAACTGTAACTTAATTACACATTTTTTTCTCAGTAACTGTAATAGATTACAGTTACATTTATTTTGTAACGAAACTACATAACTCTGTTACATGTACCTAGTTACTCCCCAACACGGTAGCCATTGACTTCTATAATATGGAAAAAATAACTGCGGAAGTCCGTCAACTGTTTGGTTATCAACATTCTTCAAAATATCTTCTGTTGTGTTGAGCAGAGGAAAGAAATTTATACAGGTTTGGAATGACAAGAGGGTTGGTAAATGATGACAGAATTTTCGTTTTAGGGTGAACTATCCCTTTAAAAATAAACGTTCAAATAACTTTGGGTAAAAATAAAGTTAGTAGAACATTTTTGTAACCTTTAGATAACATCCTAATCATGACAAGAAAACTGGACATTTGTCGAAACATTTCAAAACAGTGTCCCCACATTTTTAAAACCTAAATCTGTTACCTGAGAACATAAATGTGACCCCAAATTGCGGATAAGTGATGCGTGGCCTGTATCAAATCAAAATGAGATTGTTATCATTTTGCATTAACACATCCAAAGCTGAGCTGTGATCTAAAAACGTTTATTTGATGCCCTTTGAAGCCCCCGCTGAGAGAATCAAAAATGAAACTGATTAAAAAGCGTTCGTAAACTCGCATGTCTGAGAGTTTGATGGGGTAAAATGAGGAAAAGGGTTTTTAAAAGATCCCCGCAGTGCAGAAAAATGCATTTCCAAACAATTCCGGTACCGCTGAGGACTGAGAGTTGAAACGAAAGTGTAAACCAGCTAGAAAATCGGGTCATGAGAGAGTGTAACGATGGGAACAGCGCAGGTATGGCTGAACGCAGACAGACCTTTAAATAGTCATCAGTATTCTGCGCTTGTTCTTCAGACGTTTTGGAACTTCTTTTTTATTCTTCGGGAACAGAATAAAACAGCGGGAGGTCTCGTTGACGTCTTTTGCAAACTCACCTTAATAGGCCCTCTGGCTCTAATTTTACTCTCACAGGAGGAATAAAAGCATTTTACATTTGTACTTCATTCCTATTTTTGGCAGCCGAAGGGCAAGGAAGACAGCAGCCCATGGATCAGAGTCTCAATGCTGAGATCGCAGTCTACATGAATATCTTTTTATGATTTTACCCAAAATTCTTCTAATCTCACGTCAGCCTTTCCATTGACGCAGAACCAGCATCTGTGAGTCAGTCCATTTATCTTGGCTGGAACTTTTCTAGCGTTTTATTTTAGGCCTGTGTGGTAATATATTCTCAAGATTGATACATTACGTCTATCAGCATAAAGACAGAGGTGCTTCTCTTTCTTTAGTTCGCTTGAATGTCTTTAATCGCTGTAAAGAAAAGGCGGGTTATGTTTTTCCAACCCAACGTTTCCAGTTCCAAGAAACGCTCCGGTCCCCACAGGCCTTTTCTTGCATGAATATTCATGAGCTTACGGCATTCATACTGATGTTGCTTGTTTTGTGCAAATGTTAAAACAAACTGGCTCCATCTAGAACCAGACAGTTTGTGTCATTCAATCAGGTAATGCAGTTAATTATCATGAGGTTGTTTTCCACAGCTGAACTAATGTACATTTTGAAACTGTGTGGTTTCCATGTTGTCAGTTTAAAATTCTGTCATGGTTTTGCCATGTGAGGACTGTTTATGGTTGAACAGCAACATCTTGTGGTGGAAAGGATGAACGATTGTAGATAAAGCTGAGTTTATGCAATCCAGCTGGTGTGGTTGAAATTGCTTAAAGCTTGTGCTACTCCTTAATGGTTACAAAACTAATAATTATCTTATATATTATAGTTAGTTTGTTGGTTTGATAGGCAGCAAAAACAGATTGAAAGGAGTGGAGACCTGATAATATTGGATTTAATAAAACAAGTCAGAATGTTATATTCCCTCCATTGCACAGGTTGTTATAAAGTAAGAAAAAATATATATTGATATTGTCCCTCAAATAAAAGAACAATAAAGCAATAACATTTCTTAAATAATTATACTGTAAAGTTTTCATCCTTATTTTTTTAACTATAGATAATTTTGGAGGCTTGTAAGATTTGTAATATTAAAAATACAGTAAAAACTGTAACATGAAACATCATTGCAATTTAAAATAAAGGTTTTTTATTTGAATATATTTTAAAATGTAATTTTTGTGGGAACGGTGATAAATGTTTTCAGGATACTTTGAAAGTTCAAAAGAACAGTATTTATTTGAAATTGATAAAAAAAACTCACTCTTGATCAGTTTAATGTGTCCTTGGTGAATAAAAGTGTAAAGTAAAGAAAATATTACATCAGTAGTGTACTGTAAAAGTTAAAAGCAAAAAAACAGTACAACATTTACTGATCTGGTTGAATCAGTCTTCATGTATTTTAATAATGTTCATGACATATTTTATAGTTACCTGTATGAAAACTAATTTGATCAAAATTTCTTTTTTATTCACCATTAATTTTGCAAGTGTTTTTGATATATGTGACCCTGGACCACAAAACCAGTCTTAAGTCGCTGGGGTATATTTGTAGCAATAGCCAAAAATACAGTGTATGGGTCAAAATTATCCATTTTTCTTTTATGCCAAAAATCATCAGGATATTAAGTAAAGACCATGTTCCATGAAGATATTTTGTAAATTTCTTACCGTAAATATATCAAAACTTCATTTTTGATTAGTAATATGCATTGCTAAGAACTTCATTTGGACAACTTTAAAGGCGATTTTTTCAGTATTTTGATTTTTTTTTTTTTTTTTGCACCCTCAGATTCCAGATGTTTAAATAGTTGTATCTCGGCCAAATATTGTCTGATCCTAACAAACCATACATCAATGGAAAACTTATTTATTCAGCTTTCAGATAATGTATAAATCTCAATTTCGAAAAATTGACACTTAAGACTGGTTTTGTGGTCCAGGGTCACATATGTCAACCTCACTGGTGTAAACTGTGAATTTTAGGTGAGATCTGAGGCAAGCTATGCAAGGCTTTTGAAACCATTAAACCAATTTTCTTGCCGTCTGGATTTGTGTGACTGGAACAGCAATAGGCTCCATCTACAAATGTACATAATTCTTTCAGATGTGTCAAAACAACTTAAAAGCACATATTTTTGCTTTTAGCACATATACATTTCACCACAGTGTGGGGATGTAATAAATATGATTTGTGATTGAGTCCCTGACGATATTTTAATCTTTTCATATAAGTCCACATGAAACCACAATGACTTATTTTCCCTGAGTTCCAGTGAGGTTCCCATGACAACTGTTGTTCCTGTTGACTGCATTACCTGTCCACTTTAAGTACACTAGACAGAGCAGTATCATGAATGGAAATGCAGAATTGCTCATTAATGTACAGTAGTAATATGAAGGAATTTTCCATAGAGATTTTTTTTGAAGTGTTTTACCTGTGTTTTATTTTGCACTGCATTGAGTTTTAGGGTTAACACAAATGTCTATAAAATGAATGGATAATGTCCTGGCAGAAAAACAACACTATGCAAATGAAAACTTAAATTAATTTGACATAACACGAAATTAAGGTAATATTATTAATAATGAGTGGATTCATTTAAATAATTGAATTTAATTAATTAATTGAGACAGATGTTAAAGATGAATGAGATCTAACTGTTTATTACTTTCACAACCTTCACAGAAAAATGCAGACAAGGCACTGATTTACTCAAGTATAGGTCTCTGCAGAAAAGTAATGGGAGTTACCAGATCGGGGTGTTTTTAGACCATGTTACCTGATTGGCTGACGTCATAGTGATGGTAGGTTTAGGGGTGGGGTTAGGTCAGGTGAATCATTTTGATTGAATGATTTAGAAACACCCAGCAGTTTGAAAACGCCCACTTTTGCTCTGCAGAGACCTCAGTCTCGATTTACTCAATACAAAATCAGTGCAGTAAGGAATGTCTTTACATTGTCCACAGAGGGACATGTACATGTTATTATTTTATTATTTTCATAATTTATAATCTGGTCTGTTACCACCTGTGGCCTAAGGGCTAAAACATCAGTCCATGAGTTTTTGGATCTCATGGTGTCACTGTTTCCTCACCTCAGGCCCAGACTGTGTTTGATGAGTCAGTGTTTTGAGGCTGAGAGATCCAAATGAAATTATTTTTTTAGTTCTTAAGTAAATTATGACTAAACTTGGCAAGTAATAGAGGCAATTATCCCCTAAGAGGATCAGAGATCCCTGCTTCCTTTGAGTCCCTTTCTTATGTTTGGAGTTTTAAGGAAGTCAGACTTTCTTCAGTTTTCATGAATAATTCGGTATCATCACTCTATTGAGGTGGAGTAGTTCTGTTGAGACATTATGTACCACCATAATCTTTTGAAGTTTGTATTTTGTTGGAATTATTAAAATATTTTGTTTTCTGTAAAAGGTTTCAGTCATAACAAATCTCTGTCTGGTCCACCAGTCTTTTCAGTTCAGGCTGTTTGGGATGTTTTATAAACCTAAAATATGTTAAAACATGTTAAGAAAGTCATCCTAAAGTCAGAGTATTTCACTGCCCCGACTCTCTACAGTCTACATCCCACCTTTTTCTTACCTTGTTCTATTCCTGAGCAGCGTGAAGCACAGGTACAGATCCTTCAGCCCAGGAATCAGTCACACAGGGCTGAGGTTCTGAATCCTCTTGCCAAAAGAGTTCATGTTCTGGATCATCCCCTTCATCTCTCCTCAGGAGAAGACATTCTAGCGTCTCCACCAGGTTATTTTGTGCCCACCACACCGAGAAGGGTATCAACTGGTTGAGGATAGGAAGCTGGTGTATGAGCTAAACGAATGCCTCAAAACTTTTCCATTGTAATTAAGCTATTCATATACAGTAAGCCTAGACCCTATCCGGTTAGTCACTATATTTAATTTTACATGGATGAAAATGAGGCTGTGAGGGATAGGCTTACAGTCTTTACAATGGCCTGTGATGTAAAAAGGTCCTGCATCATGTGTAATAGTCAAAACTTACAACTTTCAAAGATGTTTTATGGAGTTTTTGTGTAGTGAAAGTCTTTTGCAAAGATGTTTCGTCTGTTGAAAAATTGGTATTTTAAACAACAGTACAATCCATTGTACTTCTATACATCACAGCCTCGTTTTCATTCCTGTAAATGATTTTTTTTAAAATTGCATTAATGCAAATGTTAGCTGAAATATATATTTATGTGAAAAAAAAATATATATATATATATTTTTTTTTTTTAAATGAATATATAGATTTTAGCTAACATTTATTTTATATTTTTTTAAATATATATATATATATTTCAGCTAGTTGCCAAAGCAAAATTTCGCATTTTCAGCTACTAGTTGATGTACTAAACTAACTAAAACTAATAAAAATAATAATTACAAATATGTAGCCATATTTATATTAAAAAACTAATCAATCTGACAAAACACACAACATAAACATGACAAAAATGAATTTTTACAAAGCAAATCCTATATAAATAGACATATTAACATTAATTCTGTGAATTTTCTTCTCACCTGTCTCTGTAGATACACCTGATAGCATCTGTCCATCACTCCTTCCATCAGTTCTGCTATAATATCCACCACCACCTCTTCACCCTCCTCCTGGGAGAGCATGCTGGTCCAGGTGGACTCAGTGAGCCGGCCCGGGACAATGTCCACTGTCTCAACAGGCTGGACTGAAGCAGCATTACCTGGGACAAAATCAGTGCGGCTTTTATCGCCCCGTGATTTGGCAGCTGAGCGACGCATGGTCTTCACCTCTCCTGGAAAAAAATATTAAATTAAAATAACCATGGGGCCAGAGGCTGAGCAACAGGACAACAACAACAACAAAAAACTGTCTTAGCTCACTTTTGGAACATGCAACATGTAACTGCCTATAAGCTAACTATCTCAGCTTTGAGTCAAATGCTTGTTTTCTCTAGTTGTGTCTGAATTCGGAATAGCATACTAGTATACTACTCTTATTATTTTTGCTATATAAATTATATGGCCAAATTAGTAAGTATATAGTGGTATGCTAGTATGCTATTATACCAATTGCTAGCATGCTGCTTTTACCAACAATACTTATGTAATTTATTTATCAAAGATAAAGTAATTTCATGGGTTTCTAAAAATGGCCATATAAATTTTGAAAAGCATATATATAAAGTATACTTTTAAAAAACAGCAGGCTACTTCAAAATTAATGTACATTAATTTAATATACTTAAGTGCAAATGTTTTCCAAAACTTCATGGCATGTTATTTACAATTAAATGAAAATGTATTATAGTTTAAATTTATATAAAATGCAATTAGTTGAAATAAAGAGTGTTTTTTAGGCCTTAAGTATATTTTATACAGTATATCTAATTTCACCACTATTATCTTTGAAATATGATTAAAGTGCACTCCCAAATGTACTGAAAAGCATTTACAGTAGGGCAAATTAAAATATTCTTTCATTTATACCATAGTCTGTCAGCATACTCAACTCTGATTGGCTGGAAGTATGTATTAATTATCTGTAGTAGCCATAGATTATTCCTTTTATATATATATATATATATATATATATAAACTTGTATGTCATGTATTTAAATATATTTGTAATTACACATAATGAAGTTGCAATTTAATACATTTTAAATATATTAACTTTACATGTAATATTAAACAACACATTACAGTTAAAATTCTAATCAAGTAGTATGTTAGTCAACGCTTCAAAATAAGTGTACTTCTTTGAAGCACAAAAGATGATTAAACCATAAGGATTTAAAATGGACTTTAACGTAAAACCTTAAATTTGACATTATTACAAAGTTCCCAAAGTGTGCATATTTGTGTTAACAAATATTTTTGACACACATAAGTACACATTAAACATAGTTATGAAAGTGTACTCTCTTTAAGTGTACTTAAGTGACCGTTTGTTTAATTAATAATATCTGCAAGTACAGTTTTTAGATTAGCTATATAGGCTGTTTTTAAGGTTTGAAGTAAACTAACTTGCATGCGCACATTCAGCTTTTTTTCCCACATTCAGCACATTCGGCTTTTTTCTGATTGTTATACAATTAATGACGGAATCTACAAAAAACTTCGCAACCATTTTTAATATGAAACACTCGACACATTAAAGAAGATATGTCAGTAACTCACCCGTATGCCCTACTTCTGTTATTGACTTCGGATCTGGTTGCCAAGCAGCCAGACGCCTCTGAGCACAGAGACACCGGAAACGACGAAATACTGCAGCCATTTTGCAGCAATTTCAGGACAGCAGGAGTAGACCAGCGGTCTCCGGACAGAGTATCAAGACAGAGCTAAATAGCGCAGAATTATGGCGGGGACAACGGTAAGTTGGTGCTTTTGTGAAGTTTTATTCATTTTTACATCATCGGTGAACACCAGCACTTTTGGTGCACAACCGGGTTTCCAGGAAAATGTGGCCTGGAGAGTGCGGTTGTTTGCTGATTTGTACGCGACCAGTGCGGAATCACGGAAATGAATCTTTCTTGATCATATTTAACTGGTTTCGTTGCAGGCCCTTTAGTAAATGTGTTTTTGTTTTTTTTTCTTCTTGACACCTCATATCTTGCAAGGCATAAGTATGCGTGACTCTCTCTCTCTCTCTCTCTCTCTCTCTCTCTCTCTCTCTCTGTGGGTTTGGGTGTAAAGTTATGCAAGTTAAAGTACTGAAATGAATCAAACAGCAAAGTATTTTCCTTAGTCGTACAACTATCGCTAAACGACACTATTAATATATATATATATATATATATATATATATATATATATATATAAATTAATTGGATGAAGCACTTTCTCGGTGAGAATAATTATGCGTGGTTCTTAATCCCCAAGTTAATTTTTAATAAATTTGGCGGTCTCAATTTTGTACTTTGTATTCGATAAGGCTAGACTATCTATCTATCTATCTATCTATCTATCTATCTGTCTATCTATCTAGGATCGACTGGTTTAACAAATGTTAAATTTTTTATAGACTTACTAAATCAGTCAGGTGATCTATGTAATTATAATGAATGTGTCAATATTTTCGGGTTAATGTATCTTCAAAAGAATATCTAAAACTCATTCAATGTCTTTCCCCAAAACTACTTCACCTCATTAAAAGTGAAAAAATGTATAAACCTGTAATTGGTTTTCTTCAAAATCTTACTATCGGTGGCCTTTCCATCAAGGATGAAAAATGCAATAACTTTTATATTAGAAAGATCTTAACCACAGAAAAAAAGTGTTTTTCCTAATGCTGCAATGAAATGGAAACATGATTATCCCTTTCTTTTTGTTCATAAACTATGGTCGGATATAAATAAATACGTAATTCCTAATAAATTGTCTTTGTATGCACTTGCCTAGGGACTGCAGATGTAAAGTACTGTAAATTAAATATGAATGTGTATGTAAATTAAATTAGTATCATATACACAAGCAAAATACATGTCAACTGTACCAAATGGTTGACTGTTTTCCACTGGTTTAAAGATCTTTTATAATTCTTTAATCTCAATACAGAACAATCCTAAAGCTTTGCTGCTGAAAAAGATAAAAAAGATTATGTATTAGATGTATGAGATGTTCAGTCCGGTATGACAGACCTTTTAAAGAAATAGTTCATCCAATAATAACACTTCTGTCACCATTTACTCACCCTTGTGTCATTCCAAACCAAAAAGAACAAAAAACTCATTTATCTTTAAAACACCGATGAAGATTCTTCATGAAACTTGAATGATTTCTGTCGTTCCATTCAAAGTCCATTCCTTTAAATATAAACATTGATCAGTGCACAAACATTCTTGCATGTGATATGAGCATGTTTGAGCTTCTACTTGTGCTTATGTGCATTGATTAGGGTTTAGATGTGAATAAAAGCCTAAATCAAATCTCTTCAACATATAAAGCATTTGTGTCTCTTCAGACAACTGTAATTAAAGCCCTCGATTCAATCTCTTTATGACAGTTTGAAGCATCAAAGTTTTGGTTACCTTCATTATCTACATTAGCAATATCTTAACTTGTGTTAACCATTCAAGAGAAATAAAAATATTATGGGTTATGGGAAACACATGAGGCTGAGTGTTGACAGAATTTTCATTTTTGAATGAACTATACCTTTATTGGGTGCTCTGTTCAGTCAGCGCCTGATTAGAAAACATATATGCCATCTTAACTGTGCTTTTTCTTTCCTTAGCAGAGACACATTACCATTCAGAAAGATCAAAAATTTCCTCAACTGGAGAGATGCACAAAATGCTGCAGCAAATTTCATTGTCCATTTTGTATGGCCAGTATATTTAAGCCCTGCAGACCAGACAAAGTCAAATTACACTTGAAAAGCCACTGTAACAAAGCAGTTGTCCATGGAGGTAAAAAAAAAAATTTGTTCGTTCTGTACACATGTATGCATTCATACATATAAATTAATATTATAATGTATATTATGTGTAGCATAAATATATTTTACTAATATACAGTTGTTGTTTTTTCTTTTAGATTTCATTATTCACAGATGTGGACTGGGCTGTAGAGCATCACTCCATTACCACTGTATGTACTGTCCAACAACAATTCTTAGGAGAGGTGATTTTAAAAACCATTTACAAGTCTGTAAATATAATCCAAATTCAGAATCAGCCACAAAAACGCTGTCAAGCGTCACTACGCCAGTGACCGCTCCGACAGTTATAAACACACCATCAAACATCGATACAGCTGAGTCCGTTCCTTCAGTCCCTTACACTCCGTCAACCACCAGTACAGATATGACTGCTCTGACAATCACAGACACACCATCAACCACCACAGCAGCAGGAAAGTTTCGCGTGCGGCCTGTTATTAAAAAAAGATGCCCATCGTGCAATATCCTCATCAATAAAAACAACCTACCAAAACATATGGAGCGCAAACACGCAGATCAATCGGTATTGGACATCGGCGAGACATTTCAGCTTACAAGCCAATGTATAGATGAGACAAATGGGATATTTGCAGTTCTCAAAGTCGTAAAAGGCCACGGCGTCCCGCTTCACGTCCAATACCAGACGTTGGGAGAAAACAACAGAGTCCTCTGCGAATCAAACGAGTGCCGGATTAACATAGATGTTGCGCAGAGAAGCGGCATTACATCGTACCAGTGCATGCATATCAGTGCGGCGAGCTTCTGCAAGTCTTTAGCTCAACAAGTCTCTCTGGAAGAAGACATTTTAACCGAGATGGTGAGAGGAAAATGGTTCAGTGAGAAAAAGAAAAAAGAGTGCCTCGCTCTGCAACAGCTTGCCAATAGTAGCTGCGTACCGCTTTCTGTTCACACCTCGATTGGGATCTCTTCGGCAAAAAAGTTCATTTCGGTTTTTGAACCCAATGTCTCGTCTTATAGTCGTTTGGGTCGTGTCATGGTTGTTTATATCACAAATTTAAACTCTTGGCACTGTCCTTGCACCAAACTGCGACGTTCTTGCCTGCACAAATATGTCGCCAAATGGCATCTGTTTCAAACGCAACGAGAGCTTTTCAGGACTGAGGGATCGCCGTGTAAGCCACATTCAGAAGAAGAGGACATTACAGACAACAGTCATGTGTATCCACCGAAAGGTCTGGGATTGGAGTATATGGTGAATTACATTCTTCAGAACAAGAAGATTCCTGCCGTTCTTCCTGAAGATATGCGGGTACCATCACCACGCAAAGATTACCCACAAAACCTCTGTCCAAATGAAACCGTGTGTCAGGAATGTCCAGGGGATGTGCTCCTCAGCGATCCTATGCTAATTACACAGAACGCAAAAATCCTGACCAATTGGTGCGTTATTAAAGGTAGATTATGTTGTCCATTTGCTTTTGTGCTATTCAGCTACAATGTTTTGTAATGTATGCTTGTTTTAATTTTTAGATGTCGCCACCTACTGTAAGCAGTGCCCGCAGTGTGGGATGTTTTATCGTTACCAAGAGTGGAAGGATCGCCTCCATAACTTCAATGATCACATCATCCTTGACATACCCTTATGTTTAACATTGAGAAACCTTCTGCAGGTAATCTTCAGCTTGATTATATGAGGGTCAGTGACTTGACACTATTTTTTTTTTTTCATTTTATATATACATTTTTATTCTAAAATATATATTAAAGTTAAAAATAACAGGGTGGTTGGAAAAAAAAAAGTAGTTTGACATGATCTTTTATTATGTCTTTAAAAATATTTAAGCAAAACTGGTTAATATTTTAACTTTTTTTTTTTTTTGGCCAATTCAAAGTCATGTGGTCCAACTAACAACAAGCAGAAAAAAATAATATAATAAGTCAATAAGTCTATTATAATATCAGAGATGTTTTTTTAACTTGGATACATCACGTGACATTTTTAGTTATTATATTTAAACTTTGTTGAAAATTATATTAAAGCTTCTCAAAATCATATGAACACAACATGATTATACCCTTGTAAAAAAAATAAATAAAAAAAGTACATTAATTCTACTAAATGTGCACTTGTAGTGTTCTTCAGATTATTAAAAAACTAATAGCCAATCAAATAATATGAAGTGAAAGGTCTCTAAGTTGTACTCAAAGAGAGTTCACTTTCATGACTTTCCTAACGCTCTTAAGTACAATTTTAAAGTAATAATGTCAAATTAAGTTTTACTTTAAAGTACATTTTAAATCATTGTTTTAATCATCTTTTCTCATGCATGAACAATTCATTTTAATGTGCTGACTAACATACTAAAGTACTTGATAATTATAATTTAACTGTAGTGTGTTATTTGGTATTACATTTAAAGTTAATATATTTTAAATGTACTAAATTGTAATTATCATTAAAATGCGTAATTAGAAAATACATTAAGATACATGACATACACTTTTAATTAGATTAGAGTATATTTTAGTTTACCATTTAGCGCTACACTTTAACCATATTTCAAAGACAACAGAAAGAATTATGAAATTACATTAAGATGTACTTAAGTGGGTCAAAAGAGCACTTTTAAGTATAACTAATAGCATGTAATATAAACTTTAACTATAATACATTTTCATTTAATTGTAAATAACATGCCTGAAAAGACAATAACTTCACACTTTATGTACTTTTGTATGTTAAAGTTCACTTCTTTTTCACAAGATATACAAAGAGTACATTTCTAAGAACATGCTGTTTTATTTTTCCTTGTCCTTATCATGAATACTTTTGTCACTGCTCCATGAATGTGTTGAGTTGTCAGATTCTATATTTAGAATTGGGGGGGGGGATCACCCAATATTTTCTCTAGGTCCATACTTCAGTGAGCAGAGCGGTCGAGTTTTTACAACTTACGACAGGAGTGGAGTTTCCACCTCCAGACACAATGCTGGATGCATATTTGCAGTTTGAAGCCCTCACGGATCATGAATACAAGTATTCATGCCCCACCTGTGGCGATCATCCTCCGGTGGTGATCATGGGTGTGCACAAACAGACTGCTTCTCCATTATCAGGTAGAAAAATTGTAATGCTGTTCATTGGATAGTTTATTTCTTTAATACTTCTTTGACATGTTGTTCTTGTCATAGTAAAATCCTCATGCCATGTTTTCAGAAAATGACATTGAAAAACCTCCAGAGAATTTTAAAGGAGAGGTCAGTCTGGAAAAGTTCTGGGAGTCACTGTCCAAAAAGATGATCTGTCGAGGATTTGTTGCAAGTACGTGCATATAATGCTTATTAGACTATATTGTAAACTAATGGAAAAAAAGCATCTTCTGATTTTTTTTCCCTGCTGTTTTAGATGGCGAAAGCAATCCGTTTGCAGTACTGCCAAGTTATCACTTTTGGGCTCCTTGGATTGGCAGAAACACACGGCATTCAGACACTGTGCTAAACACAGAGTTTAAGAAAGTCCACACTTCATCAGACACTTTAGAAATGACTGTTACTGAGGAAAGACTCAGAGAAGAACTTTTCAAACAGAAGGTTTGCTTTATTAGTAGAAGAATATTTTAATGTTTTCTATGAATAAATTAATTGCTTTCAAACATTTATCAAATAATGTTGGTTTTGATAGGATGATGTGATTAGAAGTTTATGCATTGAATGCGGTGTGGACTCCACTGGATCTCGCAGTGATCTCCTTCTTAGATTGTCCAACGAAATGAAATCCAGACACATATATGACAAAGTCTACTCAAAAATCTGGAGTGCCTCTGGTGAGCTTGATTTTTACTCTACTCTTTTTACTCCATTCCTGTAAATGTGTGATATTGTGGAATTAATTTCAATACATGAAACTTACTGCTTCTAGCATTTAAAAAAAAAAAAAGTTGATCTGCTAAATCAATGTCATGTGGTGTGAACAACATGCAGAGAAAAGACTGGGCAAAAGTAGTTAAAAATATTATTTCTCCATAAAATATTTATGAATTAGTAATTCATCATTTTTGTAAAAACACTTCTTACCTTGTAAAGTATGCATATTCAAAAGTTTGGGTCGGTAAGATTTTTATGTTTTTGAAAGTCTCTTAATCTTACCAAGGCTGCATTAAATTGATCATAAATGCAATAAAAATACACTAATATTGTGAAATATTACAATTTAAAAAAAAAAAAAAATCTATTTGAATATACACTGCTCAAAAAAATTAAAGGAACACTTTTTAATCAGAGTATAGCATCAAGTCAATTAAAATTCTGGGATATTGATCTGG
>JAFVLL020026122.1:0-25458 GCA_021397915.2 Tor tambroides
TGTCCACAGAATAAGAGCACACGTTTTAACATATTATTTTATTATTTAACACTCAGTATTTAACTTAAGCGCTGCAAGCCATGCATACAGCGCCACACGTGACATGTTTTCTGGTACGCAAAACAAGTATTTAAAGGAATACCTTAGTTTATTGCCGTTACCGTGGCAACCAACAACAGCACAGCTTAAGCCTCCGCACATATTTATATTTAGTTATATTGAAAAAGTTTCAATTCAGTCGATCTTTTTTACCCCGTTTTAACATGTATTTCTATGGAGACCTGTCGTAGCTGTCGGGCAAGATGGCGGATAGCAGCGGCTGCACATAATCTCTGCGTTCTGATTGGTCAGATCGCCTGTCAGTCAAGCTCTTTGCGAACGGTCAATTGAGATCCTGTCATAATCTCAATTTGCAGCTTCTGAATGGAAGATAAATAGACCTTTCTGAATAAGTGAAGCCATATTTTCAAGGTGAACAAGTGCACTTACAGGGATATGAAACCAATGATTGTGTGAAAAATAGGTTTGACTTGAGTTGAATAGTACTTTGAAACAAACAGAGCATCCTCAAGTCAATGACTGGTTCCTTTAATCTTTTTCCTCTGAACGCAACTAGACATCTCTTCACTCATTTTTACAATGTCATCCTTAATTTTTCATCTTTTTTTTGTTATGGCATCAATTTTCTCACACACCTAGACACCAAGTCTTGTTTTTGCATGCTATATCTGAGTTTCCTTTATCAATTTCTGTCATTTTTTTTCTTTCTTGCATGCTTTTCCTCTTCAGAAGGGGTAGATTTGCTGAATTCTGAGCTCCAAGATGACGGCCTCAAGAAAGGTTTTGTGTTGTTGTTTGAAGCTTAAAACCTTGGTGGATTCAGGTTAAGGCTGAAACTCATTTAATGGTGCATTTGTTGGTGCTGGTGAACTATAAAGCTATGGGTTCATAAAAAGACTTCATAAAAACCATTTGGGTTTGATGAGATAATATATAGCATCATTTACTTTAACTTGTATTTGTTCCATCATCACTTCCATCAGCCAAATTCTATTACTGCTTTTGAACTTTCTGACTCCTGCTGCTCTGTACATTTTACTCTTTAAGCTTTAAAACTTTTGCATGGATTAAATAAAAAAAAATCATGGTCAAAGGTTCAAGTTCATTGTTGTCTTCTTGATGAAATTACCTAATTCATTGAAAATCTTCAGTGCATAATCAAAGTTGTTTTTTTTCCCCCTAGACTAGTTTTATTCCTGTACTAGTGAAATTTTTTATTGCATGACCTCATTTTTTGGAAAAGCAATAAATGTATGCAGTGCGTTGTGTTATTTAAAAATGATAATGAATGGGGCCAGTTTGCCCTTGTGATTAACCGGAGTCCACTAAGGCCTTGGCCAATGTGCTGTGACTTTGCATTAACAGTAGTCCATTCATCCCGCTTGTGTGTACATGTGTGTGAGTTTGCATTAATTCCTGAGCGCAGGTGTCATTCATTTTCTCAGCACAATCCCTTACCTCACTAAACATAATGTTTGCCCTCTGTGATGCTGTATTAGGTCATTCAGTCATGTCTGATTTTAGGTTTTGTGTGTCTGAAGTCTGATGTATTACTGAAATGTCTGAAACAGTGCATTTGTTGAAGTCTGTGAGACACTGCTTATGAATCTTGTCAGTGTACAATTATATTCAGTCTTCAAAATTGTGTAATGACTGCAAATCTTTTACAATGACAGAGAAAAAAGGACAATGCTCAGTTCTCTTTTTTCAAATAAAAACCCAGAGACTTCCATTGCAAGTGCAAGTGGTAAATGTTAAAATTGTTGTCTATCATATTCAACAGCAGGTCTCAGATGTCATCCATAAGCCTTGAGGTGTTGTCAAAAATTTACACACAGGATGTATTCATTTCCTCCATCTGCAAAGATTTTGTCCAATTCAGCACAAGAAAAGGACGTGTCCAGCAGCCATGGGCTCCTACATAGTGTAAATAAAGAACGAAAGGGCACTGCAAAGACGTTCTCGGCCCAGATTCACTGTCATTGACAGTGCCCCTAAAGCTCCTAAAAACACATTTTCAGATTTATCCTTCTTTATTCCTCTATATTTCACACAGAATCTATAATTAAAACATGTAGCAGTGACACAGATTGAATAGGATCAATAGTGGCCATCAGTCACATGATTGATGGCTCCTCTGTTGCTGTTTATATTGAGTTGGTATTCTTAAAAATCATGTTAGAGTTGATAGGTTTGATTGATTTAACTGAGTTAAAGACATTGATTCAGTCTTTTTTCATAATCATCAATCCAGAATTTTAAATGTTGCTGTTTATTACAGTATTAATGAAATTTGATTAAATATCATTTATGTAAAAAGTGAGGAAAGCATTTTGTTGACTGATTTATATTTAAATTTATTTGTGTATTTATTAGATTTTTCACTATTTTGTTTCTTATATTACATATTTTAATTGGTTTTGCTACAGTGTTTATCTTGGATATGTTTTTTTCTATAATTATATAGAATTAATTTAATTACAGATTTGTGAAAAGGCTGTAAATGTTGCTTTTGATGGATCATATAATGTACTTACACATTTATATATGAAATAATATTTAGATATTTTATTCCATTTTGAGTTTGTCTCAGATCTTTTGCTTCTGCATATTGTTAGATTCAGTGTCTTTATTGAATCTTTTTTCTCGTTTCTTTCTTCTTGCATCACTTTTGGTTACAGCACAAGCAGGTTTTTGGCAGCATTGACATCAAAGCTGACATGCTATATTTGAATGCATGTAAATGTGGGCAAGATTCTCAGTGAATAATGACTTAATTGTTGGCCTTTTCCTCACATAAACAGCTCTTAAGAGTTTCTAAATCATGGTATCAATATTTATGGTTATTGGATATGCAGTTACACATAGATATTCTGAAGTGCAGTCGCCTCATTTGCCAAGACTTTTTCTTTAGCATGCTACTGTCTAGTTAAACTTGCATATAATGAATATACCCAATTAGATTTTGAATGGCTTGAGATCTTCCAGGTCATTCAGTCACATCAGTTGCAAAGGAAGTCACGTTTCGGAGTTACAGAGCGTACAGAAGACCTTAGTGCGACGATTACCCAAGGGGCCTAAGCCAATCAGCGTACAACTCCTCTCTCCATTTCGCTCTATTGCTTTTAACACATTGAGTGAGGAGGAGTGGTAATTCAAAAATGAGACTCAATTAGATTGGAATAAATGAATAATATTTCCATAATTCACCGTGTGTTGAAGGTTTACTGGCTGAGATCTTGATTGAGCACTTGAGTTGGCCCACTGTTCTGTGGTTTCTCATAAACCTCTGAATTCGTGCAGAACTCTCTCATGTCTTATGGTTTTATTATGAATCAAATTCTTCAAAGTCATTCATCTTCAGCGGGAATATATTAGTCACTTTCGAAAACATTTCCTTTTGTCATAGAATATTTAGTTCCATACTAATTTGCACCATACTAAAGTGAAGTGCAATGTATTTTTCACTGTCACTGTTTTATATGGTGGTCCTCATTACATTATGAACCATTTATATTTTGCTTAGATTTGTCTATCTAGAGTCATTTTAACTTTTTTTAACCATTTTATTCTCAAAAAAGATGTTCATGAGCATAACATAACCTCTCTTGGGGCAGGGCCTTGTCTCTTGGTTTGCAATGCCGTATGTGTCTAATGTTTTTTTTAACATGGCAAGATGGAATATCAGATTTATAGGCTTACCGAGCTTTTCACCACATTCCCTCAAGGAATTCTGCACTCCCATCTCTATGCACACAGCTGCCAAACTACCTTGACATGTGTTCTCAGTTCCAGCCTTGCAACCGCATTCATTTAGTCCCACCGGTTGCCTCCTGTCAGTTCTGCTAAATGGAAGTCCTCCTGAATCTCTGAGGATGAACAATGTGGGGCTCGGACTTTCTGAGCGAATGTATGGATGACCTGCAGTACAAGTCTGGTCTAACGCATTCTTAAAGAAAAAGGGAACAACGTGTTCCCAATGGATTTATGAGGATACTTGGGGAAATGTTGTGCACTGTAAAAATAGCAATTACATTTTATCCAGCATATGTAGCTTTTTGAGGCATAGATAACGCAGAAATGTGAATTACGTCATAAAAACACATTCTGCCAACAATATTCTTTCTGATTGAACAAACAGTTCTTATTGAACAATATGGGATCCCAGCATGCATTGCTCCATAACATTATGTGATTAGTATCATAGATTGATTGTTGTGCTGCTTCTTCATTAGTGAAACTGGAAATATTATGAATGAACATATACTGTACATAAATACAAATACCAATGCAAGGAGCTGACATTTTGTGGCAAAATCTTAAAAAAAATAATTGCGAGATATGACTGTATCAGAATATTTGGGAGTATTTCATATTTTGAGATTTTCCATTTGTAGGAGTACCTCAGGGGTCACTCTTGGACCATATTATTTTTTTAGACATTATGAGCTACCAGGGCTGGTATCTCTTTAAAAATCATAGTTTATACCATGTTTTGATGCAATAATGTTAGAAAAAGTGCAGAACTGTCATATATTAATGCATGATTATATCAGCACAGCCCTAAATTTGAAAAATCAAGGTGTTTTGTCAGATAGCAGCATATCAAAACCACAATATAGTATTTAGAAGAAAATTTTTGATTGAATTTTGTAGTTGCTTTGACTTTGTCTCTGTCACGTTACCCTGTGACTGTGGTGGATTGGCATTCAAAGAAAACAGACATCCTGGCAAGAGCAATGTGTGCTCCTTTACTGTGAGACATGGCCAGCATATTGCGTTCTTTGTGCTGTCTGATTGTTATTTCTCTAGCATTTTCTGTCATATTCCTTTAGGAGAAAACAGTTTGATAGACTTGAGGTATTTTCAGGTCTACTTTTAATTCAGTGACAGTATGATTTCTCAATAGACTTTGACACGAAACAACTCCACCTGTGTACAGTCCCGCTGGCTGATTCTAACCTTTATCTTTCCTGGGAAGAGTGAAGTGAGGAAAGAAGCACTTCAGAGTGACATTAATTAATTCCTGTGTGTGTTCTTCCTATTTTACACATTTCCCCAGCAGAGGGTCTGTGTGGAACTGTCTGTTCAGATTGCCGTTAAACACTCGGTAGCTTGCATAGGATGGATTTATAGTGCGAAGCAATATACATGAGCAGAGCATAATTTTTATCCCACAGAAAATTTCAAAATATTCGAATTTTATGTTCTGTGAAACTGGGATAAAAGTTTAAGATAAATGCAGATGTTCTTTTAAAAAGGACAGAGGGTAGTGCATTGGTGCTTGTGCGACATTATTTCTGGATCCTATTCTCCCACTCTTTCTCTTTCTCTTTCTCTTGCTTTCTAAATGCAACTTCAAGTGAAGAAAATAAAGGCAAAAACACAGTTTTACTTTTTTAAACTATCATTTCATTATCACCATCACTGTTAGCATCATTAAGACATAGTGGCTGGTGACATGTTGATGTGAGATGTAGGGTTTGAATCTAGCTCTATTAATTTTCTGTTGCATCTCTATCCTTAAAAAAAGCCAACAAATAGAAAATATGCTACAGTCAATAAGCCTAAATTGCCACTCTTATTAAATATAATACAATAAAGCTGAGATGTTCAAGGTTAAGTTCAGTAACCTCTGTAGTATAGCTTAACATCTTCATGGGTTTTGCTATCCCCCAGTTGATGGGATTTGGCCATAATTAATAGCATGTCAGCCCTGCCTCCCACAGTGACCTAATGATCCTCTATAATTAGCATCTGTTTTCAGTGTGTCGGAGTTGTCGTGAGAGGGGTGCAGCCCACGGGAAGGTCCCCATGTATTTGCCATTGATTTAGCCTTTCCATTTTGTTGCTTTCTCTGTTCAGTCCCTCTCATACTGTGAGGAGAGTGGAAGATAAATGTGGCAGAATTCTGAATGTGTTCTAGTCAGGGTCTTGATCTGAGATCAATGTTCATGGCAGGAACTTTGTGTTGAGTCAGTTGGAATTTTCTTGCTTTATGACTTTTGCACTAAACCAAAAGCCTTGATTGATTAGCGTTTCTTTTGTGATGCAGAATTTGGTGTGCTTTTTAAAGGCTAAGTTTGTAATTTTTGTACAACTATCATCATCAAACATGACTGCAAAAACAAAGACTGTTTTAAAACATTAGGATTCAACCTTCAAATGGTTTGCTTATAATTGTCTCAGTAAGCTGGGATAGGAGAAAGTATAAAAGGAGGATCAGTTTTATGTAGGAGTGCCTCTGGGACCACTCCTGGGCCAAATTACATTTTAGCCATTATGAGGTACCAGCACAGACATCTCTGTTTTATTTGAAATTTTTAAGCTTTGTTTTGTCTTTTTTATGATTAAATATGAGTTTAGTAAGACAAATCCTTGAAAATTTTAAGGTGAAATAATGCATTGGTGCTTTTCTGCCAAGTTTAAGTAGTATAACTTACTAATAGTAATATTTGTTTTGAGTAATCACCTAGAATAAGTATGATTTATTACATTTTTGTAAGAAACCGTTGTGGACTCATTAGAAAAATCTGTAATAATATTTTAGGTGTAGCCTATTTTTTATTTTTGAGCTTGTTTCTCTTGGGCCACATTACATTTTAGCCATTACGAGTTATACCGACATCTCTAAAAACCTTATTTATCCTTATTATTTGGTGGTGTTTATTGTGCAATGCATGTTCTCTATTTTAAGTATGAGAGTCAACAGTCTGTATCAATCAGCTTCGTTAGACTCGCTGTCATTAGTGCTTTCATCTCTGGTAATTAATGTATCTTCCATTCTCCAGACCTCAACACGTGGCTGCACCTACTGTGAAGATGTTTTTTTTTTTTGCTTTATGCTTCAACAAAAAAAAGAGACAACATATGGGTGGCTATTAAAAAGCAGTTTCCATGGAAACCACCAAATTTGATGCTTGAATCAAAATAATTAGCTTAACGGCATATAATGAGTGTATGTGACTGTAGGGCAGAGGTTGTTGCGTGTGGTTGTGTCACTGTTTCTTGCAGTTAAGGAGCTGTTTTGCATGTTGTTTACTTTTTGCGCTACCTTACTAAAACTGGAAGAAAATTAACCGAATGTATTTTTAACATTGCGCCTAGAGCCGTCACTTGAAGAAACAGCAGAAAGTTTAATTTAATTTGACTGGGTGTGAGGAGTTTTGAAAGTCAGTGACATTAACTGTGCCAGGAAAACAGTTAGGATTTAACAAGAGTAGAAAAGTTGTATGTACTGTAAATGTGGTTATGGGCAGCATGCTTGTTTTGTGATGTTCACTGCAGAATGTAACCTCAGATGTAATAGATGTAGGAAAGATGGTCACGGTTTACTATGGCAACAAAACATATGGAATTTTTGAATATGGGTTTCCAAGGTGATGCAGTTGCTGTGGTGTAAATGACGTAGGAGGAATGACTAGAAGTCGTCTCTTTGAGATAAACGTAACACCTTCTTAAATGAGAGGGAAGATATTAACCATTCAGCTACAGTTGTGCTCAAAATTATTCATACCCTTGGTAAATATGATCAAAGGCTGCTGTGAAAATAATTCTGTTTCATTAATCCTTTTATTTTAAAGATTTACAAAAATCTAACCTTTCACTGGAGAATAAGATTTTAAAATGGGAGAGAAATCTCATTATGAAATAAATGTTTTTCTCTAATACACATAGGCCACAATTAATCATACCCTTTTATTCAATATTTTCTGCAACCTCCTTTTGTCAAGATAACAGCTTTGAGTCTTCACCTATAATGCCTGAAGAGTTTGGAGAACATCTTATAAGAGATTAGAGATCATTCCTTTATACAGAATCACTTCATACCCTTCAGATTCACAGCTCCATGTTGGTGCTTCTCCTCTTCAGTTCACCCCACTCATTTTCTATAGGGTTCAGGTCAGAGGACTGGGGCAGCCATGGCAGAAGCTTGGTTTTGTGCTCAGTGACCCATTTTTGTTTTGGTTTTTATGTTTGTTTGTGGATCATTGTCCTGTTGGAAGATCCAACCACGGCCCATTACAAGATTTCTAGCATGGACAGTCAGTTTTTAATTTTTTTGTCTGTTGGTATTTAATTGAATCCATGATGCCATGTGTCTAAACAAGATGTCCAGGGCCTACAGCAGAACAATAGGCCCATTTAACATTAAAGATCCAGCAGTATATTTCGTTGTACACATTGGGTACTTTTTATCCCTGTGTGCACCAAACCCATCTTGAGTGTTTGCAGTTAAAAAGCTCTTTTTTAGTTTCATCTGACCATAGAAGCCAGTGCTATTTGAAGTTCCAGTCATGTCTGACAACTGAATATGCTGGAGATTGTTTTTGGATGACTGAGGATTATTTTTCTTGAAACCCTCCCGAACAACATGTGCTGATGTAAATGTTGTTGTTGTTTTTTTTAGGCTTTCTGACCCCCAGATTTAACTAATCTCTGCAATTCTCCAGCTGTGATCCTTGGAGAGGCTTTGGCCACTCAAAGTCTCCTCTCCATTAGGATGATATTGACACATTCATTTCCAGGCAGATTTGTAACATCTTTAGTTGATTGGAACCTCTTAATTATTGTCCTGATGGTGGAAATGGGGATTTTTAATGCTTTAGCTCTTTTCTTACAGCCACTTTCTAAATTTGCGAAGTTCAACAATCTTTTGCTGCGCATTAGAAATATATTCTTTGGTTTTACTCCTTGTGATCAATGATTAAGGGAATTTGGCCTTTGTGTTCCTCATATTTATAATCCTGTGAAACAGGAAGCCAAGGCTGGACAATTTCATGTTCCTAGTCATCCTGGTGTGATATAAAAAATGCAAATATGAATGGGAATATATTTCAGAGATATTTTAATCATAAGAATTTCTAGGGGTACCAATAATTGTGTCCATTGTGTATTAGAGAAAAATATGTATTTCCTAATGTGATTTTCCCCCACTTCCACTTTTTTTTTTTTTTTTTTTTACTTCAATTAAAGCTTAGATTTTTTTTTTTTTTTTTTTTTGAATTTTTGAATGAAAGATCAAATGGATAATTCAGACTTATTTTCACAGCCTTCTTCGATCATATTTACCAAGGGTATGAATAATTTTGAGCACAACTGTATATCCAAAATTTATTTGCAGTTAGAATTGTGGTCCTTATAAATTGTGTTTCAGTAATTCTCTCTCTCTTTGATTTTCATAAATTCATTCTGTGTAGATGCATATTTTTAACTACCAAATTTAAGAAACAGAGCTCTGGTAATAAAACCCTGACACTGACTTAGCCTGAAGCAACTGTTAATTTTTTTGTCAATATGGTTATCCAGCTTATTAAAAATTATTTTGTAACATCCCTCTGAGATATACAGGACATTACTGTTCAAAGGTTTGGTGTCAGTATTTTTAAAAGAAATTCGGTCACACTTTATTTTAAGGTCAAATTCTCGCTATTAACAAACCATTAACTACGAATTTTGCCTCAATAAACTCCTAATTTGCTGCTTATTAATAGTTAGTAAGGTAGTTGTTAAGGTAGGATTAGGGATGTAGAATATGGTCATGCAGAATATGTGCTTTATTACTGCTAATAAACAGCCAATGTGTTAATAATAGGCATGCTAATAAACAACTAGTTAATAGTGAGAACTGGTCCCTATACTAAAGTGTTACCAGAAATTCATACTTTTATTCTAAAAAGGAAATGTCATATTGATCAAAAGTGACAGTATAAATAAATGCTTTTCTTTTGAACTTTCTATTTCATCGAAGAATCCTATAAAAAGTGTCATGGTTTCAGATTTCGACAAATATATTAAGTAGCACAAATGTTTTCGACATTGATAATAATAAAAATGTTTCTTTAGCAGAAATCAGCATATTAGAATGATTTCTGAAAGATCATGTGGCACTTTGTGGAACAAAAATTCAGCTTTACCATCACATTTTAAAATATATTTAAAAAGAAAACAATTAAAATTGTAATAAAATTTCACCATAGTACAGTTTTTACTGTATTTATGAGCTTTGTAGCTCTGTAGCTTTGTAAAGCATAAGAGGCTTCTTTCAAAAGCATGACAAATCTTACCAGTCCCAAACTTTTGAATAGTAGTGTCATTTGGGTTCTTTGTGATTTCTGATGTTTTCCTAATTTTTTACTTGACTTTTGAGTGATCTGATGAGTCTAATAACCTTGAACAAACTGAAGTTCTGATATTGATCATGATTCAAGGTCTAGACTTCATGTATATGTATAGTAAGTACCTAGATCCAGCATTGTGCATTTCACTTCTTTTTATTGTGGCAACATTTTCAAGTGACATAGAAAAACATGATAAATCATGAGCAGCAAGACCAAGAACTTGAGAACATGAGTCAATGCTGATTTCATGTTGACTTGAATAGAGATCTTTTATACTTTCCAGGCGATAATATTAACTTGTAGCGCAGGTAGGGGGGCTGTTTGATGATTTAACTATTACAGATCCCTCAATAAGATGTGAAGTTCAGAAGGACTCCCTGATGAGTCATTTACAGCTTGATAAACCGTTTGCAACCATTTACTTAATATTCATTCTTGCTTCATTAAAAACTAAAGATGACATTGTTTAACAGTGAATAGCACTGTCTGCCACCCAGCAATTGCTCAGTGTGACATTTTATTTAGTCTGAGATTCTGATATGTTACTCACACTTTGACCGTGTCTAATATTAAGCTCTGACATTTGTCAATAGAAGCTTTTTGCTGTAACATCAATCAACACTTTTAATGCTTCTGGAGCCTTTACATGCAGACAGGGGCAGCCATGACCAGAATTGTCTGATTAATGTCACCTCAAGCGTTTGCGATACAACATATGACCGCCATTTTAGTCCCCTAACTGCATTTGTCTTGTCCTTATGCTGCAAAGATGGTGCATGTGAATCAACATACTGTACATACTGAAATAACTGAATTCACCCACTTTTTAAAGCAGCAACAGCTGAGAAAAACGACTCCTTTGTTTGTTTTGTTAGAGATGAGCTAAATAAGTAAATTTATACAGATTCATTATGAGCCAAAGAACCGTAACGTATTATATCATGCATAATGTAATAGGCACAAATTATGAAATAATAACAGTTTGTGAAATCAAGGGGAATTTTTTAATTAGTCTCTGGGCAGAAATTCATCTCAGTAATTACTGTTGATCAAGAGCGGCTCTGATCAGATTTTAAAACCCTTTTATCACTCTAAAAAATATTGTTTTAAATTTACAGCAGGCAGTAGTGATGGCATATTGATGTCTGTATATTTTACAATAACCTAGATTTTTTAACAAGTCATTTTATGTTAACATGCTAATCTAGTTCATTGTAAATGCAATGCAATAAATACGCAAATAAATAACATCAAATGTAACACAAAGCACCTAATGTACATAACTGACAACAACAATAAGGCTAAACATAAATATGTAAATAAAATATATTCATACTGTATGTGATGTGTTGCACAGGGACTTCTGGGAATGCCTTTTTACCATTTTTCTTCATAAATTGTATAGTTATTCATAGTTTTTAAAATAAAAATCCATTAATTGTACAGTATTTTACATTAAAATTATATGTTAAATCATTTAACCAATTACCAGGTTTTTACTGTAGCATTTATACAGTCTCTTTCTTAAAATATTATGACTTTTTAAGTGTTTGGCTTTTTGTTCCATTTCAACAGTAAAACAAATATCTAAAAAAAAAAAGTTGCTATTATTTTTATAATAATACTATTGATTGATTGCAATTTAATTGCCTATTATTAACATATTGGCTGTTTATTAGTACATATAAAGCACATATTCTGCATGACCATATTTTACATCCATAATCCTACCCGATACCTAAATTTATCAACTACCTTACTATTAATAAGCAGCAAATTAGATGTTTATTGAGGCAAAAGTCATAGTTAATGCTTTGTCAATGGCGAGAATTGGACCTTAAAGTGTGACCAAAATCTGCAATTATTGTTGAGTGGTGTTTGTTTTAGCTGTATCTTAATTTCAAAGCATATGATTATAATGCAGGTACGGCATTAATTTGGCACAGAAATCTCAGGCTTCCAGTGGGCAGCCTGGCATCCTCAGGATACCTGGCTACAGCCAACTCACGAATACATCAGAGTTGTCATTTACCCGTAATGATTTCAGCAGTACTGTTACAAACTTCTCAGCATCATTATGAAGTCAGTGCTGCCCATACACATGCCTAGGGCTTCCTAATATAGCCTTAGTGAGAAAACCTTAGGTAGATTATTTATTGATGAGATCATACTCATCTGAGCAGATACATGTAGAAGTTCATAGTTAGACGTTCCATCGCTGTTGACCTTCTAACATTTTTTCATTGTGTGACTTGTCACATCATTTTAACCTGACACTTCACCTTCACATGAACCTCAGTCTTCATTAAAAAACCATAGCAGGATTTTGCTTCCTATCCGCTTGAGACCACTAAAAGTTCAGGGTTTTTATTGCCACCACACATTCGAGGCAAAGGGACCGAACGCATCCTAAGAGACTGGAGGGTGAATGTGTAGTTTTGGGATGTTTTACAGTCCCTCTGCCCTTTTGTCTGACAGAATCATCAATCTGTATTGTGCAATTCCCTCGATAAAACATTCATGCTGGATTCCTCGAAAGCAGCAGCTGCTGAATAGAGAACGCTGACCTACTAGACTGTTTTGAAGAAACCACAGACATTGACTGGCAGAATCATGCTCATTATATGGCCCAAATTTGGTCTTTAGCACTGTGAGTTTTATCGACGACACAGGATATGTCTGTTTTTCTTCATGCTGTTTAATCGATGAAGACATCCTGGCGGCATTGTGTGGGTATTTGTTTGTTTGTGAGTGTTGCGACTGTTTGTATACCTGAGATGTGGCGTGCAGTCTGAGCGTCTCGTCTATGACTCCGCAGAAGAATGTGATTATGTTTTTCTGGCCTGCAGAGCGTCTGCAGGAGGTTAATCCGCTCAAACACAGAGAAATCTCAGGCCTCAAACCACAGCACTTCTCTGACAGCTTTAGACTGGAGAGAGAATGTCTGTGCATGCATATGAAGCAGTATTGAGAAGCTGTTTTCAAACGAACTAAACCACATTCATGAAAACATAGTCAGTAGCACTACAAGCTACTTACACTACCATTCAAAAGATTTGTAAGAGTTTGTAAGATTGTTTTTTATGCTGCATTTGTATAATCAAAAATACAGTAAAAACTATAATATTATGTAATATATTTACAATTATGTGTGTGTATATGTGTGTGTGTATATATATATATATATATATATATATATATATACATACAGAGCTGGGTAGTAACTGATTACATGTAATCTGGATTACGTAATCAGATTACAAAAATTAAGTACTTGTAATTAAAGTAAGTTACATTTTAAAGTACTCGTAATCAGACTACAGTTACTTTTTTATGGATTACATGATTACATAATATTCACACAATAGTAATAAATTATTCATAAATGATTGATTCTCCCTAATTTCTCTGTTTAATCTTTTGTATTTTTCTTTCTAAAACATCCTAGCGATTATTTATTTATTTATTTATTTATTTATATATATATATATATATATATATATATATATATATATATTTATATATAGTCCAGTTTTGTGGACATTCACACAGAGATCAGTCATTAGTCAGGTGGCGACAGCATTTGACCACTGGATTTACAAAAATCATTTCAGGTTTAAGAAGGGTTTCAACATTGCATCAACTACTGATGAACACATTCATTTTTATTTGAATTATTACTCTGTAGGTTTTTTTTAACCATGTATTATTAATTAATTAAAATGCACATATTCATGTTATTTCTTAGTTACATGTAATGCAGGCATTCCAAAACTTTTTGTCATCTAAACCTTATTCACCAAATATATTTGCTTTAAGTACCCCTGATTTTAAAATAAATATTTCAATAATTAAGTATCACATTTGCATGTTCACGGTTTCTTTGATGTTGATTAATGATCACATGGCATGCAGGTAAATAAAAATATTTCATCTTTTTTAGTAAGTGTTTTATTTAAAACAAAGACTATAGAAATACAAAGACGGTTCACTCCTATAGGCCTACTTATGAATGGGAGAAACGGCAATGTGCAATATGTAGGAATAGTCCCACCTTCTAAATGAAAGGGCCAAATTTCCCATAGAAACCTGACTAGACCAGCCAATGCACATGCGCAATATAAGCAGATTCCGCATGCGCATTATGATTCCGCATGCGCATTGGCTGGTCTAGCCTGAAAAATAAGCTTTTTAAATGCTATTTGAGCATAAGAAACAACATTCATTGGGCCATTAATTTCAGATTTTTGTTGCTGATTTGACATATTGAGTGAGTTCAGCAAGCAGTTTTTGAGATTTCAGGATTCCCCCATTCATTAAGATTAAGAAGGCATTGCAAATATGGCCGCCGAGTGAAGAGACTTTCCTCGAAAGGGAGTTTGTTTTAAAATGATTTATTTTATTATTTTTTTATAATTGAATTAATTGTCAGCTTTTCATTAAACACACAACCCCCCTGCAGTTCCTTTACGAACCTTAGTTTGGGAAACCTTGATGTAATATAATGTTTCATGCACTTTATGTTGTAAATTACAATGAATAGAACAAGTTTTCTTACTCTTTGCATTTTTTACATCATTATGGTACAAGACAATGCTATTTAAATCAATGTGATTAACGAGTTAAATCAAAAGTAATCTAAAAGTAATCTAAAAGTAATCTGATTATATTACCTAAAATGTGTAATGTAACAGATTACGTTACTGACTACAATTTTTGTCATGTAATCTGGAATCAGTAACGGATTACAATTTGTAAGTAATCTACCCAGCTCTGTATATATATATATATATATATATATATATATGTGTATATATATATATATGTACACACACACACACACACATACATAGTTTCATTTCAATATTATGTTTGTGGTAAAATATTATAATACAGCCACTTCATTCTACACTGTATGCATTACTCAAGAGCATTTTTGTAGATATAGAGAATGGAAAGACATAAAATGCATGGCCATTTGTTTCTGCATGGCTTTATCCCAGCATTTCCCTTTAGTAGAGCAGACACATAAGATCCATAATGTAGTGAACGCTCTTAAGAGCTGACCAACCGTGACAGAGGTTTGGATGTGTGGACTGGCCTGCTCACAGTGTCCTAACTAATAAAAAAAAATGGGGATGGAGAGAGAGAGAGAGAGAGAAGAAACGCATCAGTGGTGCTGCAGATTATTGTATGCATCATATTTAAAGATACTGTTCACCCAAAAATGAACTCTCATGCTGTTATTTTCACATGGAACACACTGAAGAATCTGAATGCTTCGGCCATGGCAAAGATTTTTCCTATTGATTTTTCTGTCGTATGACTTCAGAAGACTTCGATTATAGTGCTCAAATCTCATGGACTACTTTACAGGGCTGGAAATATGCCCTAGACAGAGATAGAAAAACAGATTAAAGTTGGAACAGTGTGAAAATGTGAAGTTTCAAAAGAACAAGTGAGCTATGCAGCAAACTGCTGGAGAAATCTAAATCTGGAGGAGCAAAGAGGTTCTAACAGGATTTCCAGCAGGAAAACAATACCTCTAAAAGCTCTAGAGATCTTCCTGATAGCGCAGAAGGGAATAAACCCTCCCAAAGACACAAGATCCAATTCTGACTTCTGCTGTCAAAAAAAAAATGCTCCCTCAAAGCAACTCGTGACTTTGAAAATGATTAGACTAGTAGAATCAAAAACAGTGTTAAAAATAACTGGGGAATTAGTGGTTTAATGGACTCCCAAATGGAGGCTTCAGTACTGCTGTGATGCTGAATCCTGCAGAGCTCCTGTGGGGCTTGAAGCTCGTCTGAGTGTGTGAGTTTGCGAGAAAGCCGTATGTGATCATCAATTTCTTCTCCTATGAGCATTCTCATATGAGCTGCTTATAGTTTTCACTACAGATGGGCGTGAAGAATTACAGTATAATGTGATGATCACTGAAATTATAAACAGTCAGCTTACCTTATTTCAATCTTGTTGTTGGTTTTTTAAATAATTTGGTCACACTTTATTTTAAGGTCCAATTCTTGCCGTTAACAAACCATTAACTATGACTTTTGCCTCAATAAGCTTCTAATTTGCTGCTTATTAATAGTTAGTAAGGTAAGTTAGGTATTGAATAGGATTATGGAAGTAGAATATGGTCATGCAGAATATGTGCTTTATAAGTACTAATAAATAGCCAATATTTTGTTTTTAAGACAAACAAATGTCTTGTTGAGGTTGAGTAAATGATGACATTGTTCATTTTTTAACCTGATCTCATGACGAAAAACTTACCTGTGGGAACTTTTTCGCAAGATGTGAAATACGTACCGCGATGTACATTTCGTAACATATTCGATGTGAAATTTTAGGTGGGTGGCGCTAAGAGTGTCTTGTTTTTTTTTTCCAGAACAGAGAAAAATGTTCTTTGTTTTATGTGACGTTGCTTTTGTCACCACAGTTTTGATTCGAAATGTCCCTTGAGTGGCGCTATAAGTCTAATGCTCTGTGACGATAGTATGAACAAAAGTGAATGTGACGAAAACACAATTGCAAGCATGCCGTTTAGCTTGTTTTTCGGTCTCTCATCTTTCAGCTCTTTCATCGTCAGTCATGTTTTCGACAGGATTCGTACCCAAGGATTCCACATCCTAAGTCCAATTTCGTGCCGGCTGAGCTACCGAGCAAGCTTGTTATGTCCGGAAAGCGAAAAATATGGAGCTGTAATCATAACTCTGCACGAAAACGATTACAAGTGCTTGATGTTTTACCACCTCTAGTGTTCATTTCTGTTGGAAACTGCAGTGATATGTACTTATTGGTACGTATTTTGCATCTTGCGAAAAAGTTCCCACAGGTACGTTTTCATCATGAGATCAGGTAGTCATTTTTGGGTGAACTTTCCATTTAAACTCTCCATTATGTGCTGATCATTGAAATTATAAACAGTTTGCAAAACAGTTTTTAGCTTACGCAAGCATTTTAATAGCTAAAAAATAGCCGGTTTGTCTGCTTTGTGTTGAAAACACAAATAAACCATGCAACAATAATAGAGATTTTTCTTTAACCAATTGCAGCAAGCAACGCTGGACTATCGTATTGTTTTTACTAAACGGACATGTGATATGTTACACAATTTAAGAAAATTTGTTTTATTTTTCATGACAATCTCAACAGCTATAAGCATGAACTTTGCAGCTGTTATAAAATTAATATCCTGATTAAAATAATTTCTTATACAGTATATCCAATAAAGCCTTTCAGATGCCCACTGTGGAGAGAGTCAAACACAGCGATGCTCACTTTCAAATGGAACCTGCCCAAGATGTTTTAGTGTGTTTTTAGGTGCAAAACCCTAAACGGATCCTCCCCTGTGCCGGAAGACCTTTAAGAAAATGCCAGAGATTCACAGTACCAGACGTTACACTAATGCAAAGTGAGCGCTTGCTTCAGGCCCCGACGCTCCCGTCTCTTACCTGCGTGTGTCTGTTTGTGTGTCTTCTGGGTGTTTGTAAGTGCCAGTGCGTATCTGTCCATCAGTGTACAAATCTGATTTAGCATTGCACCACTTTGCCTAATAGTGGGCATAACTCTAGGTGGCAAGACTGGGTCTGTCCTGACCTTTAAAACTTTATTGGCTTGGCGCAGTCTGGCGGGACAGAGGCGACTTTTATTTACGGACCGTCTCGTCTCGTGTGACGGCAAGCCGTTATCCACAGGGACCTTCCCAGTGTGTTACAATGGCTGCGACACTTTATTGCATTAGAACGCCTTCAATTTATGTTCAACTCTCATGATACTGGCCGTCCAAGTGCCAATCGCGGTCTATGGGAGAACAAGCTGGGCAAAGCAGATAAGCTTAGAGCGCAACAAGAGGCCGTTAACACCGACAAGAAATGTGGATCAGAGTGTATGTCAAATCCACGGATTAAACAACATTGTAAATATCATCAGAAGTCTTGACGGTTTAATAAACGCTGGTGTGTGTGAAGCTTGTGAAGATGGGAGACACAGATGTCAAAGTTTTATCTTGATCATCTGTTCTTTTAGTGATACAAGTTTTGACTTCATAGCATGGGCTTGATTTGTTCATATTTAATGGTTGTTGCTGAGGTAAACGTTACTGTTACTTGATTTGAAGAAATCCCTTACCAAATATTAAACTTTGTTTATTACATCATAAATACAAAGACTTAAATACATCTCTTCGATGATTTATGTTAATTTCTGTATTAAAATATTTTGGGAAGCATAAAGCAAAAATGTCAGAATGAAACAAATGTCCTGATTAACACAAAAAAAGGTTTCATTAAGAGAAAGAAATTCTTGAGAAGAAAACCTTAAGTAGTTTTGCATAATCTTTTATTAATCCTTATAAATGCTTTACTGCTTATATTTAAAAAACTTTTGTCCCTCAAATCATAGTTTATATGGTCCAAAAATACAGGAAAAAAAGAATAATAAAACAGGAAATTAAAATTATATCATAGAAAATACTTGCATTACTTTATATCATAGATATAATTGTATTATTATATTATATTATATTATATTATTATGAATAAAATTTACATTTTATATTAGATGATTTGATATTTTTATGACAATTAAAGGTTAGTTCAGGTTGTAAAATGTCATGTGATGTGATTCCCAATAGACGAAAAAAAATAATATTTCTTGATATTTGTTTAAAATATTTACCATTTTATTTAAATTTTTCTCATTTTATTTTATTATTCTGTTTATTTACTTAAAAAAACAAACAAACAAAAAAAAAATATATATATATGTATATGTATATATATGTGTGTACAATCATGTTTACTCTGTGTGTAAGGAAAATGTTACTTTTTGCTTAATGGTTACACCACTTGACATTTTTACAGTCATTAAATTTAAATGTTTGATCAAAATGGTATAAATGTCTTTCAACACCATATGAAACCAGCATGAATACAAAGAGTACACTAGTAAGAACTTGGCATATGTGTGTTTTAAACCTTTTTTTTTTTTTGCATCGCAAGGCTCGTGCACACACCTCTAACACCCTAGCATCACGGTGGTATATGTTTTGCAGGGCAAAGACCTCCAAATGAATGTTTACCAGTGTCTTGTATGATGAAACATTAAGCATGTTGTTCATGCAGTGTCGGGACAGTCTTTGGAATTTCATGCTTAATTTTGTAGACTTCTGAACAGATGGTATTGCAATGCATGTTTTGTATGAAAGGCGTGTTAATTGGCTGGTCTGTTTTTTTTACTACTGCTCTGAAATCTGTTACAAATACCTAAGATGGGGGATGATAACAATAATAATAATAATAATAATAATGGTTCAGTAATTTGTCAACAATAATTTTATGTTCCAAATTGTTTCTTTGCAAGGTAACACCATCTTTGTCTTCCTGGTGTGCAACTGTGTAAAATCAATTGGGCAGCATTTTTCAACTTAGCTCAGTGCGAGACCCATCTGCGCCTGGTACGAGAAGATCTTTATTTTTTCAAAACACTTTCTCTGCCATCTAATTTTTCAATTGAGTCCTTTGTTCTAAAGTAGAATGTAATAAGAAAAGGTATCAGTGTGGTCTGGCATCAAGAAGCCAATAAAATGGTTTTATAGACAGGTCTCTGTAGAGACTGACTGAGAGACAGAATAAAGTGAGGGCAAAGGTCATCTGAGTGCAAATGGCCATCGTTGCACCCACTGCTCCTCTCATCCAAAAGAGAGAATTGCATCTCCAAAAAAAAAAAAAAAGTAATGTTTAGTTCACTGTCTTTTTAAAGTAAGTCAGTTGACAGAATAGATTGCTGCTGATGAATATGAAAAATTCTGATATGCAGGATGACGTGGCTTGCTAGGTATCTGGATTGGTAACTAGAGGTTCCCAAAAAGGCTAATACCACTGTTGTGGTGGTGTGGTTTAGTGGTTAGATTTCAGGGCTGGTAACTGGAAAGTTGCTGTTTTGATCCCAACCTGACCTCATGACGAAAACGTACCTGTGGGAACTTTTTCGCAAGGCACGGAAAACATACCACCATGTACGTTTCGTGACATATTTAATGTGAAATGTCCACTGAGTGTTGCTAAAAAAGTGTTTGTATTTTTCTCTTATTGTACGTTTTATGTGACGTTGGTTTTGCACCGCAGTTCTGACTTGAAATATCAGTTGAGTGGCGCTATAAGTCTAATGCTCCATGACGTTTTAAAATAACGTACCATCTGCGCTACACCTAAACCTACCCGATAGTATGAACAAAAGCGGATGTGACGTAAAACCGCAATCGCAAGCATGCCTTTTTAGCTTGTTTTTCAATCTCTCATCTTTCAGCTCTTTTATCGTGAGTCATGTTTTACGTGGGATTCGTACCCAAGGATTCCACATCCTAAGTCTAATTCTGTGCCGGCTGAGCTACCGATCAAGTTTGTTACGTCCGGAAAGCGAAGCATATGGAGCTGTAATCATAACTGTGTATGAAAATGATTACAAGTGCTTGATGTTTTACCACCTCTAGTGTTCATTTCTGTTGGAAACTGCAGTGATATGTACTTATTGGTATTTTGCGTCTTGCGAAAAAGTTCCACAGGTACGTTTTTGTTGGGAGATCAGGTAGTTTGATCTTTGTTCTTTTGTTCCTAGTGTGAAAGCAAGAAATTTACCAATAGCTTGATAACCAGGTTTCTTGGTTGTGTTTAGTGTTATTTTAGTACTATTCATATACCATTGTAGTAGTATACTATTATAACGATTTAAATTTTTTTGAATTTTAATTTTATTTTTTTAGTCCTTTTGATGTATTAAATTTTTGCATTTTTATATTTTATTGTATTTTTAGTAATTTTGCACTTTTGTTGTTTTTATTATTTTTTAGTTATTTAGCTTTATTTATTTTTCAGTTTTAGTAATTTTACTACTCCAACTTAAACATTTAATTGTATAATATTGAAGTTAGTAAATATATTGAAGTAAATAAAGATTATTGGAGTATGTTTTGAAAGAAAATACGTTAACACTTTAGTATAGGGACAAATTCTCACTATTAACTAGTTGCTTATTAGCATGCCTGTTATTAACGTATTGGCTGTTTATTAGTACTTATAAAACACATATTCTGCATGACCATATTCTACATCCCTAATCCTACCCAATACCTAAACTTAACAACTACCTTACTCACTATTAATAAGCAGAATATTAGGAGTTTATTGAGGCAAAAGTCATAGTTAATGGTTTGTTAATGGCAAGAATTGGACCTTAAAATAAAGTGTGACCGAAAATAACAAGTTGCACAGGACTGTCCCTTTATTCTTTGGCAACATCACATGAAAGTCATGGATGCAAATTCCATCTGTCCTTGTTGCTGTGTGGCTAGGAATTTAGATTCTGTTTTACCACTTTGTATCTGCTCAACATGGTGCAGTAGAGCAGGAAGAGAGGAGTTAAGCACGTACATCAGCCTGTGCCTGCTTTATCAACTAAATTACACTGCCTATCAGGCCTCGCCTTTGATTAGCTCCTCTTTAAATGGTCCCCGGAAGGATTTCTCACTAGATGTGAACTGAGCTCTTCACAAGTGAAGATTCTTAAACCAATCACGACGGCTTTCTGCGCCTGCTTGTAGAGGTGATTTATGGGTACTTACACTGCTGTTCGGCCTTTTGTTTTATCTGCTTTATACAGAGACGTTCGCCGTCGTTATCTGATCTGACAGTTATTGTTTTCCGGTTTTGTCCGCTTTCAAAGGCAGGCTGACTTTTATAGTAGATAGATATGTCAGGAGGTCGTAAGCACTGTTTCAAAACCTAGTGAGCTGCCTTGCTGTCTACTACCTACATAAGCAGCAGACTTCTAAAAGAGCAGTCTAAAGTTGTTGATTTGGAACACTCTATATAGTCAGCAACATGATGTGCCACTGTTCTTCACGTGAAGCGCACTGTGGATGTGACTTGCAATTGATTTCAGTAGAGTATGACGTTAGCGTGTTGCTAAGCTAACATCGTGTTATGCCAGTAAGCCTAGGCACACACAAATAATGGTTTAAAATGTATTTAAAATATAAATACAAATATAAACATTTTACTTGATAATTTTGATAAAACGTAGAAAAAAATTGTGAAATATTATTGCAATTTAAAACAACAGTTTTCTATTGTAATATACTTTAAAATATCATTTATTCCTGTGATGAAAAGCTGAATTTTCAGCATCATTACTCCAGTCTTCAATGTCAAATGATCCTTCAGAAATCATTCTAATATGCTGATTTATAATCAATGTTGGAAACAGTTGTGCTGCTTAATATTTTTTGGACCTGTGATACTTTTTTCAGGATTCTTTGATAAATAAAGTTAAAAAGAACAGTATTTATTCAAAATAGACATTTTGTGTTACAATATACACTACTATTCAAAAGATTGGGGTTATACTTTTATTCAGCAAAGATATGTTAAATGGATGAAAAGTGATAGTAAAGGCTTATATTGTTAGAAAAGATTTCTAATTTGAATAAATGCTGTTCATTTGAACTTTTTTTCATCAAAGAATCAAAGAAAAAAGTATCACAGTTTCCAAAAAATAAAATAAAATTTAAGCAGCACATCAATTTCTACACTGATAAAAAATCTGCATATTAGAATAATTTCTGAAGGATCATGTGACACTGAAGACTGGAGTAATGGCTGATGAAAATTCAGCGCTTATTTTAAAGTATATTAAAATAGGAAACCAATATCAGAAATTGCAATAAAATTTCACAATATTACTGTTTTTTCTGTATTTTTGATCAAATGAATACAGCCTTGATGAGCATAAGAGACTCCATTAAAAAACATTAAAAATCTTACTGATCCCAAACACAAAAAAACTATATATGAATATGTATGTATATGTATGTATGTTTTTGACACAAAACAGTACTGTGTTCTAGAAACATTTTAAAGGGAAAGAGAGCCTTAGTAAAGGTTTTGTAGAAGAAGCTTGATCAGATGAGTTCTCCTTAAAAGTCAGCAACTTAAGACTCCATTCGTCTTGTTCATTGCTGATATTCACAGCTGGTTAATGGGTGATGCATGGGCTGACATTTGCAGAATGTGTGTGTGTGCATGTGTGTTCTGCTGCCTGACTGCTCCACTAGATTGGTTTTAAATTGAGAATGTGTGACACTCATTACACAAGGGTGGGGCTGTGTTCTCATTCACCCTCAGCTTTAGTGCCCTGCAATGCTGAGAATGGCTTTCTTGAATAACAAATGCAGCATATGTTTATGAATAAGTCAGAGATTTCTTGATTTTTTTTCCCCCCATTAAACAGAACATGCCACACGTTCCAAAGGGGAAATATAAAGGTCAAAAACAAATAACTGACCTTTGTTTTGCATTGGAAAAGACTAAGATGGGCCTAATTGTCCATTTTCTCCTCCTCTCACTGTCCTTGTCATGCTTTTGTCTCCTGCTATTAAAGTGAAGTCAGCAAGATGTGTTGTCACTGTGGGTTGCTGCTAGAGCATGCTGGGGGTTTTTTTCCTGAAAGGCAGCACACAACACAAAACGTTTTAAGTTCCATGCAACCTGCTGCTATTATTCTTTTTTTTGTCCTGATGTTTATCCCTAGATGCATCAAATTGACTCTTGGTTTCATGTACTTTCGGAAGTACTGAAGTTTAATATTTAGGGTTAAGGGGTCTGTAATATTAATAACGGTGCTTGCTAAGTATTGCATCAGCAGACGTTAATAAATTTCCTTCAGCATGATACTTATTCTTGATTTTGTTATAACTGTGGATCAACCAGAATAGCAGCTTTGCGCTGTCACACCCATCCTCTGTGCTTTCTAATGACTGTCACGAGGAGGACAGAATTAGCCACCAGCATCCAAGAGAAACGGCTGTAATTACCCCCTCTGCAGATTTATGGGCGGCTCTACATCCAAGTGTCGACCCCTCTCAGGTCTGCACCCAAAGGTCAGAGTAAATCAAGCCCAGTTGTCCCGGAAGTGTTCATACGGACACAGGAGCCAGGGGACAGTGCTGGAGTGGGTCTGACATGGCTCTGAGCTACTGATGGATTTCTAGAGGTTTAGCCTTCTGAACAGCCGCCCTCCTGCTGAGAGAGATTTGCTTTATACAGGATGAGCGCCGTCAGGGGACCAAGTCTGCTGAGGGCTTGAGTTACAAATTGCCTTGGATTGAGAGGAATCAGGCATTAGATTTTTCAGGCAATTAAAATAAACGATTAGTGTTAATTCAAAGTTGACTTTTACTCCCATAGCAATGTGCTTGTTTAATTAAATGGTAAACTGTTGAATGCAGATCATCACTTTAGAAAGAATGAATATATATATATATATATATATATAGTTTCTACCACCATTGGCATTAATTACCAGTTACTTTGAGCTTATCCTTATTCTCAGAGTGCTTTAATTGGAAATAGAATTGATGCTTACAGCATTTTTTTCATGAATAAAAAAATATTTTATATACAGTTCTAAGCTATTTAATTATTACTCTAGACCCTGTAGGGTGATGGACTGAAAAAAGTAAAATAAAAATACATTTTAATATATTTTTATATTACATAGGTTTAAAATATAGAATTTAAAATCTATTAAATCATTATATGTAAAATATATCATTGTTTTTTTTTCTCAATATAAAAATATATTTTTATTTTGTACATTTTTTTATTATTGTTCAAATTGAAGTATAAAATCAAAATACATTTTTATACATTTTTATATTACATAGTTAAAAAAATATATAGAATATAAAATGTATGAAATCATATGTAAAATATATAATTTTTTTATGTATATTTTTAGTGCTGTCAAATGATTAATCGTGATTAATCGCATCCAAAATAAAATGTTTTGTTTACATGTGTGTGTGTGTACTGTGTATATTTATTATGTACATATATAAATATGCATACATACAGTATATATTTTGAAAATATTTACATGTATGTATTTGTATTCATATAATTTATATTATATATATAAACATATTTAATAATAAACATATTTTTCTTGAATATATACATGCATGTGTATGTATTTATTTATTTATATATATATATATATATATATATATATATATACAGGGCTTGACATTAAGCATTCTCATGTGGTTGTCCTTCGGACAAGTAAATTTGTCATTTACTTGTCCGAGTATAAATGTTACTTGCCCGGAGAGAAAAAATAGAAATTTTAATTGAGTTATAAATATAATTATTTATTGTAGTTATACAAAACACATTTAGTTTATTTAGTTAGATTTTTTTTAAATAAAATAATG
>JAFVLL020026124.1:0-22030 GCA_021397915.2 Tor tambroides
TGGAACAGCAGCTACACTAATTATGTCTCTATTTGTTTCTCTGTTTCTGCCTAGAAATTACTAGAAATTACTGAAGCGTCAGTCTGGATCCAACCTTAAGTGATCTGAGATGACCAAACACCTGAGAAGAGATGATGCCAACCCCTCAGAGGACCTCAGCGGATGCCAACCCTCAGACAACATACAGAATTACCAAATTTTGCCACAAGTTAAATATATTAAGTTTCTACAATATATAACTATATTGTGGAAACTTAATTTCCTGTAAAGCTGCTTTGCAACGATTTGTATCATAAAAAGCACTATACAAATAAACTTGAATTGAATTGAATCAAGTAATTGCAGAAGCGTTGTGTGCGCTGTGTGAACATGATGTTACTGTAGTTCTAGAACATGCATTTACTTATCTTACCTGTACAAAAAAGATTCAGTGTTCCTCAAAATGAATAAAAACAGTGAAATGCAAACTATGATATACTATGATATGATGCAAACCTGCAATAATTAAATATTTTAAATATACTTTATGTATTTAATCCCATTTTATTAACCAGTGTCTTCACTGCAGACCTTTCATGATCCAATTCAACCATACTAACAAGCAAAAATGACTTTAGATTAACATAACATTTGGGTTAACGTTTGGAGTTTTTTATTGCTGAAGAGTGTTTCCTTTCCTGCTTTCTACTGTACAGATGTGAATTTGTATTTCCTTCAGCCTGAGGCTTATTCATTTCACTTTTAGTGTGAAAGGGTTTTTACATCTGTCAAAAATAGAACTTTATATATTAAAAACAAACAAGCAAGCCCTGCACAGACTTAAAAAGTAATGCAAAAGTCATGTAATGCATTACTTTCCATAAAAGGTAAATAAGTAATGTAATTAGTTACTATTTTTTATGGAGTAACGCAATATTGTAATGCATTACTTTTAAAAGTAACTTTCCCCAACACTGGTGATTTAATTGGTAGCAGAATGTAGAACGAGAATTGTATCTAGCTGAGTGCACTTCAATTAGAATTTACAACAGACTGAATGAGCCAATCAGCTGCTAGACCAGTAAATTAAATGAACCAAAAAGGTTTACCAAAAAGAGTGTTACCACATAGTAACATTTAAAAAAAACCACTCAGAATACCATAGAACATTCTGGCAATAACACTATAATGACTCTTGCAGATTTCAAATTTCTACAACAAAATGTCTGTGTTTTCTCACGTAATGTGACTGTGTGTTTGTATACCATAACGTGTTACATGGTCCAGGCAGCGGTCAATAGTCATAGGGACACCCAGATCAGTGAGTTGCTGTTGTGATAGTGGCTGATCTCCAGCACCGGATCTCTGCTGAATGAAGGTCTGCCAGCCCACAAAATGAGGCCTGCGGTCAGCTAGCAAATGCAGAGGTCCACCTCTCCACACAAGTACCATGGAGCCAGCACTGTCAGAGAGATCTACATACACATACGCACTCAGACTACATTTATACAGACACCAACATTTTCATACTGTCTCAGATTGTTGTGTGTGTGCTGTAACTCACTGAGTGTGAGTAGCTTGCGCAGGTCGATTATTTGTACATTGTCTTCCAGTAACACCTGCAGTTTGAAGCCGTTCAGGCAAAACCAACCAATACCATGGTTGCCCTCAGTGCAGCGCATGCGACCCAGACGATCACAGGTTCCACACACATCAAACAGTGCGGGAGGCAGCACAGCCTAAATGGAGAGAAGAGAAGGAAGGAAGAGAAGTGGATCAGTCTCCAACTCCAGTATAGTAAATAAATATGCTCCAGCTTTACAGAATAATGCAAGGAAGTAGAGATGAATATTCAGAAATAATTTAAAAAAAAAAACATTTTTACTTATTTTTTCATGTTTTTGAAACGAGTCTCTTATGCTCACAATTTTATTTGATTTAAAAAATAGAGTAAAACAGTAATATTACAAATTATTATTATAGTACAGACAAACAGTTCTCTCACATACACAGTAATACCAGTAAATTGGCCTAAATTACCGGAATGACTTTCGGTAAATACAAAAATGCACTGTTCACACAGGCAATGATGTTCTGTCTTTTTTTTTTTTTTTTTGAATCCTTTTTTTTATGGAAACATCTTGTAAATTATCCCCTGTAGTTTTTTCCCTTCTTTCTTTTTTTCTGCTTGTTCCTTTGATGCTATTATGAATATAACTGATTAAAGCAATAAGCCCCAAGAAGCCGTGGTTTACAATGAATTGGTCTACAATGAGTGCCTAACAACCCTAAAACCCCTTAGACTAGTAATGTCACAACTTTGCATTTTTGAAAAGGTCATTTGCTTAGGACTTGGCATATACAGTGGCTGGTCTAGCCTGAAAAATACGCTTTTTTAACGCTGTTTAAGCAAAAGAAACAACATTGCCATTGTCAGATTTAAATTGGTCATTTCAAATATGAAATTTAATTGTAAGCTTCGTAAACAGTTTTGGAGAATTTGACATTTCCACTTGCATGCCTGAGGGGCGTTTCAAAGATTGCCGACGAGTGAAATGACTGACCTTAAAGGGACTTTGATATAGTATTGTAGTATAGTATTATAATACAGTATTATAGTAAAATATTATTCCAATTCCAATAAAAACCTAATCTAAAGCACTTGTTTGTCCTTCAAATGAGCTACAGTTAAAAAAAAAAGGTTGATCACCATGGCAATAGCCCGAATCCAGTTCTTGACGATGCTGCCATCATCACTTCCAAACAGGTAGACTCTTCCTTCTTCAGAGTACAGCTCAAACGTGTGTTCATAGCTGCCAGCCAATTAGAGAGGACAAGGTAAATACGGCATTAATTAACATGGTAAAAATAAAATCACTTAGGATTGAAGGTCAGGGTTTATTACCCATGTTTCCCTGGGCTGTTGACAGATAGGCAGATGATTTCACTGGTCTTCATGCCACCACACTTGTGGTGACTCTGTTCACTCTTAAAGTAGCCAAACATTCCATCACCAAGACAACACCAACGCTGAGAGAAATCTACAATATTCACCACAATAAAGTTCATACACATACAGACACAAGGCACTCCAACACAACATATAATATGTTCACTGTTGCTCATTCATTTGTAATTGAAAAACACTTGAATTTGCCATGAAAACTTTTATATTAATGTGCAGATGAAAGCCTTAAAAACCTATAGCATGATTTTACAATTTCCAAAAACGGTTTAAACGGTCAGTTTAAATATAATTTAAATTTAAACAGATTAAATATAATTTAAATGTAATTACAGAAGTTAAAACCAATTTGAAATTGTGTTTATTCTACAATTCTAAAGTTCTAACATTTTAAAATGTAAAATTTTTATATTTATAATTACTAAAATATTATTTCCACATCTATTTTGATGCTTTTGCTTTTTGCCAAAAAAAAAACTATTTTAGAAATATTAATTATACATTATAAAAATATTTAGTTGTATGTGTATCTATCTATCTATATATACTGTGTGTGTATATATATATATATATATATATATATATATATTTGTTTTAGAAGTAGTAAGATCCACTTTTAATGTTAATGAAGGTTCTTGCATAAAACAATGAACGTTTTATCCCAAATACCAGGTAAAATTAGACTTTTTATGATATAAAAGTATTGTAGGCTTTTAAGTCTTTTTGGAAGTAAAACACATCCTCACAAACACCCAAAACTTAATATCATTGAGATTCAGTAGCCAGTCATCATACAGCAATTTACTTAACCAATGAAGCCATAGGGGCTCCACATACCTGCTTTGGTTTTGTGGTCTGTGATTGGCTTAGCTGATGAGGCAGTCTTAAAAAGATAGCCAGACTGAGATCGAATGGACGTATCTTTATCCACTGGCGTAAACGACTCTGATGAACAAATCAAGATGAGCATGTGTATCTAAACACAAGGACATTGTGGTTGTGTGTGTGTATTTGTGCACCTGAGTTCAAATTCTGCATAAGCAGCTCCGCCTGTACTGTTTGGCCACTGCGTTTGGCCAGAGACAGTGGAGTAGGGAATTCTGGGATTGCAGTGTTGCAGCTGATATCTGCCCCACAATTCAGCAGCGAGAGAGTCTCCAACAAATCACCAGACTGCACCGCTGAACACAGAGCCTAGAAAACCCAGAAAACCAAACATGAGACAAGAACAGTCATCTGATGTTCATTTACTATCATTTATTTGGCATTTGTATTGAATTGACTAACACTGTTGAGCGCCTCCTGTTGGCCATAGAGTGTGTGGTATTTACGATATTTTCCATCACTGTATTTTGCTGTTATGTGCTCGAGACGTTGTTCGCTCTGTGCGCTCGAACAGAGACTCTCACTCGGGGGAATATTCGCTCCCCAGAACTGATTTGCTTTGCCGTTACCCAGCAGCAGAAAAACCTGGCAACACATAATGAGATTACCATGTATCATCATGAATTACCATCATCAAGCATGAATTTAGCTCTCAGATGTAGCTGTGGCAACACATAGACTGGTTGCATCATATTCATTGTACCCTGATGAGGTCATCAGTCCACACTCGTTCATCCAGCTTCAGACTGCGAACCTTTGACACGTTCTGGCCCAGATTTCTGTGTGCACCTGTTATCACACAAATGGGTACATATTTATGAGCCCACATACATTACATACAACAGCTGTCATTTGTTAATATGTAAGTGTCTGTATGCACCTGCACATTTTTCACACAGCAGAACACACAGGTTGACTGAAGCCCACTCTGGCATCGAAGAGCTGCAGTCTGCACACAAACGGTTTGATGGCACACGCCAAATGCTCTCACACAACCCATCACATGACAGAGCGCGACTCACACACTCTTTGAGCGCCTCACAATACCTCTGCTTCTCACTCTCTGAATCCATCATAAAACTACAGAGAGAAACATACAAATGCAATTAGGGGGCTGGTGCAGGTGTTTTTCATTAATGTAGTAAGGTAGTTTACAGTTTCGTTATTAGGTTTACAGTCTGTTTTGCTTTGTCAAATAAGTAGGTCATGTCCATCCTTGAAGCCCTGACAGACCTTCGTAAAGTATGTAAAGCACAATGTTTGTGACAGGTATAGTTGAGTGAATCTGCTTGAAGTAACTTCAGGGAATGACACTTGGATAGCTACATTCGTTTTTTGCTTTTGGTCCACATTGACAGGAAGAGACTGTCTGACTGGGGTGTTAACTGACACTATAAAAAATAATAGAAATGAATACTGACCCTGTGATCAGACTATCTGTTGAGAGCATCACAATACTGTTATTATTGTTAACTGAACCTAAAACTATTAAAAATTATGGTCGGTAATTGAAATAAAGCTGAATTAAAATAAAATATGAATATTAGATGAAAAACTTACATTTGGAAAAATTAAATGTTTAAATTGAAGCACTGAAATTACTGGAACAGAAGTAAAAAATATATTTAAAGCTGTATAAAAATATTAAAAGCATTACAAAATTACAAAAACTTATAACTAAAATCATAATAAAAACTAATTCAAAAAAGCTAATTCAAAATATTTATAAATGCTATAATAGTATATAAATAATACTAAAATAACACTGTTGAACAAGTCCCTTCCCGCTTGTGCAAAATGTGAAAAGTTGCAGCGGTTACCTGAATGCTCTGTATGGAGTGGTGAGCGTGAAAGAGCGCTTGTTTTCTCCATCTCTCACGTTGGCCATTCGCATATCTATATCAGTGATGCCTACACCCTGAAAATATTCCTATACACAACACAAACATAATTAATCTATCAAATAAACCCACCAAAACATTTAAAAAGGCATCCATTCACATCCAGACTCACACCTCGCGACTCCTGAAGAGGAACAGCTTGTCCTTGCTGATAAGTGTGTAGACTTTGGTGCGTGGCGACAACATTTCCATGTAGCCCTCGAAACTAATATTCACACTTCCGTTCCTAAAGAACAGATTCCGGGGCTCCAGACTATGTTTGCGATCACTCAGAATCTTTTCAATACAATACACCCAGTCATTTCTTTCCTCTGTAAGAAGGAACAAAAATACACATATGCTAAAAATGTATGTAAATGATTCACAGCCTGCATGTAAAAGCAAAAATGTGTAGTAGACATTCTGCAAGGTCAGTGAAAAATAGATGGAAAAATATGCACGAGTGCTTTCCGCCCGAAACAGAAAAGTCCGGCTCTGACTGTGGAGCTCAAATCGCAAGTCTCTGACACTGACCACCTTATCGACAGATCCCAGAGACACCATCCTTTTAGAGTATACTTCCTGTCACAGAGACAGAGAGGGAGGAGTGTTACACATGTATTTCAAATCAAGTTTTCTATCATTCCAGCCATTTAATGGTTATCTGACATAATATAATTACTGAAGGAGTTCAATCAGTAGTAGTGGTGATTAAGGTAATAAATCATAAAGTTGGGCTGCAAAGGACTGGCAGTGGTTTAAAGTGTTATTATTGCTGTTATTATTTTGATTGTTATCACAGAGAGAGTCACACCTCTGTCTTCCTTTTTTTTTATTTTTTACAGTCCAAACACTATAAGTGCTACATTGGCCTAATCCAAATATCAGGCAATTGGATGACTTGAAATGGCAAACATTTTTTGATTTAAACCCACAGGCAGAAATACATTCCAGCTTTCATACCCCTTCAGTTTTCATGCTGGTCATCACCCCCTCTTCATTCCATTCATTGTCTGGCTTATCATGTTTGTACAGTAAATGCTTAACTTCCTTAAAGTAAATCAAATCATGGCAGGACTTTTTATAGTAATTTGGGAAGGACACTAGTGTCTAGTGAACTAGAAAATATGATCCACTAGATTTAATCTTAATAGAAGAATCTTATTGATTGTTCAAGATTATGAAACATCTGAAATCCATTCTTTCATGTTTAAGGTATTTACTCACAAGATTACAGAATAGAAAAAAATTACCCATTTATTTATTCATTTATGTTACCTTGACGGATTGAAAATATCTCAAATATTCTGAATCCAGCTGCACCCATCGGCGTTGGTAAATCTTCCCTCTGAAAATACAAACACGAATATTATAAAACACTTACAAATAACGAAAACAGAAACAAAACCACATGATGTCAGAAAAGTTGTAGAAGACATAAAAATCACAGTTGTTTCTTACCCTTTCGGGGGAGTTTTCTCTAGCCAGCCAGCTTTAACAATTTGACGGAAGTCCTCGGAGAAATCAGGAAAGTCTGTACATCGGATATCAATACTGTCCTCACTAACATGAACAAATTAATATTATTATTAGATACAGAATCATTCTCTTTTTTTTTTTTCACTGAAGGCTCAAGCAAACACACACCAACACTGAAATAACATTGTTTTTTTTCATTCACACACCGTTCTCTGAGAATTACGGTCTCTTTTTTATCCTCTTCAACTTTCAGGTTGTTAAAACACTTCTGCATGTCTCGCAACAGATCCTCCTGCTGGAAGACATTCAATTATAATAGATACAAACAAATGTTGATGAAAAAAGAAACAAATACACCACTATTCAAAGGTTTAGGGTCAGTAGGGAAATCAATATTTTTAATCAGCAAGAATGCATTAAACTGATTTAAAAAAAAGTGACAGTAAAGATTTCTTTTTCAAAACTAAATAATAATATTAGATTACTTTTTGAGCGTCAAATCAGTCATCACAATATTAATAATGCCATTACATAAAGTTTTTTAATAAATAAAAATAGTAAACCGTTGTATTAAATTTTACATTAAATTGTATTAATATTTCACAATATTCATGTTTTTACTCTTAATGTTTAATTAATGTTTTATATCCTTACTCTCACCAAACTTTTAAACAGTATTATATATTCAGCAAGAACTTAGTGGTAGAACAATATATTTATCAAACAAAAACTAGGCATGTACTAAAAATGAAGTACTGCACATTTCAGCTTGATGGCATAGCAGTGAGTGTGTGTTTTACATTTTCTCTAAGATGTATGGCTAACAAAATGACTATTTAACCAGCTATTGCACAGACACCATATAAACAATCACAGGCACACAATTTACCTTTAAAGCCATGTCCTGGGAATATGTTGTGTGCACCTGTGAAGGATGCAGAACACTTGAATAAATTAATTATTGAAGTAAGCCAATTAACCAATGGGGGGAAAAAAACATTATATATGTGGTATTTTTAATACTGACAAAGAATCTCTATGAAATAAACTGAAACTCTATGTCTATGAAATACAGGTAAATCAGATCATTTTTCCTGGCACGGTTCCAAACCATCTTGACATTTCCTTACTAATTTGAAATTTGTTCAACAATTTTTTTATGACTTAAGATAATTATAATTAGTTTTGGGTTAAAATAAGGAACTTTTTGACCCAATTTACACAAATACTCTAAAAAAAATTTTAAAAAATCTAGAGAACGGTTAAATACTGTGTTGTCTACAAGAATGATCTTGTCAACCCTGATGTAAGGCTGTGACCTTAATTTCAGAAATAAACAAACATCTCTTCCGTCTACTAATTTACTGTAACAAACTGAATAAGCCACCAAACCTGATGCACAGCATTTCTAAAACCTTCCCAGCTCAGACATTAAGAAACACACAACCTTTTAAATATATCAAAAGCAACAGTAGTAACAATAGTCCTTTCAGCACACACAATACTGCTCTTCTTCACTGTGGTCAAGTTTGGGAAGCAAGCTCAAATCTGTGTTCTCCATGAAACCAAGATAATAACTCAAACATTTTTTTTGTCCATCCAGCTGGAGTGCAAAACACACACATTAAAAAGTACACATGGTCTCCCCTCCACCTATCTGTTTACAAAAATACACACATGCAGAAATAGACACCCTTATGTGAATATTAGAGTTATTAGACTTGTATTTAATAGCAGATATTGGTCAACATCTGGTCAAACAAATAATTGGTCAAATAAATATCTGGTATATAAATTTTAACTATACTTATTTAAAAGCTAGTGATTAAGAAACACTTACATGCAGGTGCACACAATCCTTTTTCAAACCAATAGGCCTATATCTTATTGAAAATTCAAGGGTTATGTTGTATAATCATTCTCATTACCATAAACACTAGTGCTATAGTTAAAACTGCAACAGTTTAAGTTGTTATTAATAGAGAAAAGAAGATCATGAAGTTACCTGTGTGCAGCCAAATCTGAGCTAGCCAAGCCCTACTGCATTACAAGGCATTTATTAAAAACACGCACACACACACAGAGAGAGAGAGAGAGAGAGAGAGAGAGAGAGAGAGCTCTATTTTGAAAATGAGGAAGTTTAAGACTCGGCTACCATTCTTGCAATTCTTCGGATAACTAGCCTATATAACTCTTTTTTTTCTAGCTTTAAAAGCACAGCGCTATCAGTCCTGTCATCACAATATTTTTGGCCAAACTCATTACTTTTAGAAACAAAGTTATGAATTTAAGTCCACACAAGCATAAGGTAGGGGTGTTCGGTTCCAGGTTTTTCGGAGTCGACTCCAACTCCCGACTCCCACCATAGGAGTCGATAGAATCGACTCCTGGAATCGACTCCTCGACCCCATTTAGCGTATTTCAAATCACTCTAAATTAGCGGTGACATTACCTTTAAATGAACTATGAATTAATCATTACTATTGGTCAGGAGAAGGCGCTGTTGTCTTAAACATCATTATTAAAAATACATTTTACATTCAGTAATTTAGCAGAGGCTTTTTTATCAGCGACTTAATAAAGACAATGAAACAATCAAAATCAACAAAACAATGATATGCAAGTGCTATGACAAGTCTCAGTTAGCTTAACACAGTACACATGTAAGTTTTTTTTTTTTTTAATTATATAATAAAAAGAAAACAGAATAAAAAAGAATGAGCAAGCTAGTGTTAGAGGCCTTTTTGCTTTGTTAATTGTATAATAAATAAGAAAACAAAGAGATAGATACAAAAGATTAGAATAGCTAGTGTTAGTGTTTTTTTTTGTAAAACAAGCAGTTAGTAAATGAGTAAATGCATACGAATGCAAACTTATCGATTTGCTTATTCTTGTTTATTATTATGTGAGGTTTTTAATGATTTAAGGTTAATGATTAAACACAAATAGCCTAGGTTAACCATGGAAAACCAAATTGTACTGCATTAAACAATGCATAAAGCATCGATTAAACTACAAAGCTGTCACAGAACCATGTATAATTACAAACTAAATTTACTATGACTGTTATTTATTTCTAAAGTAACCTTCACGTAGGATAAAAGTATGGGGGAAAAGTCGTTTCTGCGACAACTCCAGCTATCCGAAACACGTGTGCACGGCCCGTTTCAAACAGCCGCGAATCATAGCGTACTCAAACGTGTCTTGTGTGAAAGCACAATGAGCCCGTGCTGTTGCATCTGCACCGTTCACGGATTGGACTTCAAACGGACCCTCACTTAATTTCATTCACTCTTTGCTTATACTGCACTCAATTGCCAGACACTATATTGAGATGTGAGAATCAGTGAAGACATCTGTGATTTCGGAGTCTAGCTTTAAAAGCACAGCGCTATCAGTCCTGTCATCACAATATTTTTGGCCAAACTCATTACTTTTAGAAACAAAGTTATGAATTTAAGTCCACACAAGCATAAGGGCACAAAGGCTGAGGACAGATCAACTTGTTTCCGACGCTGCAGGTTGCAACTACCGACTAACTAAATGTATAGCCTAATTAGATTATTTTTTTACGTTAACTGTTGCTTATATGCATCAGTAGCACCTGCAGTTCATAGTATTTACTCGCAGGGGCTGGCAGCAGTATTGGGGGAGCTATTCACATTTTACCACAGTTCTAGTGCTTAACTTTTTACGGTGACAGACTTGTTTATGGAAGTATGAAAAATGGCTAGATTTTTCCATTTGTATTGGAAAATGTGCTTTTTCCGAGTGTTTTAACGCGTTGTTAGTCAGAGGTAGTGATACGCCTGATACCGAAGATTTGAAGCTTGTATCAAGAAAGTCAGATAGGCTGCTTCCAGACGGAGCTTTCGAGGCTTGTATCGTTTCCGTGAAATGACGTCACGAGTGACGTTCGAAGCCTCGTTTGATTGCAGTGCTTCGAGAAAGGCTTCACTATTGGCGGATTCAAGCCTGAAGACAGTGGAAAAACATTTTGAAACTTCCACTCCCCTCTGTCCAGTCCACATTAATCACTTTCACCCTCTTTTATCCATTCTAAATAACTCCATAATTTAAAAAAAGTTACAAAATTATGAAACATTATAAAAACTTTTTAAAAATTATTCATTTATTTTACATGTGTTTACTATGTGAGTGTATGTGTATATGTTAATGTATCAAACCTCACACTTCTGACATTTTTTTCCTACACCTTATTGGATGGACCAGCAGGTGTCCCTGGCGTCCTTTCGAAAGCATCGAGAAATGAACCACATTTCAACACATCTGGCTGGAAAGCTTCAAAGCTTCATGAAACTTCATCTCGCCACCATTAGTCGGAGGGAGGCAGCTCCAATGATATTCTTGTCCAAAAGTCAACTGTTTCAAACGGGAAAAGAGTAATTTGTTCAGACTCAGCTGCAGCTTTATTGCCATTAAAGGGAAGGAAAATCGAGTAAAGAGAATGGGGAATATAGTGGGATTTCTTTGGGTGCCGGCTCATGTGGGTGTTCAGGGAAATGAGGAGGCAGATGAAATGGCAAGAAAGGCTGTAAATAGAAGTGAAATAGAGTTGGAAGTTTTGTATGGTAGAGTTGAGTGTAAAAGTATTATCCAAGAAGGAACAGTAAAATTGTGGCAAAAGGAATGGAATGAAGGATATAAAGGCAGGCATTCTGTTCAGCCAATAGTAGGGCATTCTAGTACAATAAGGTTAGAAAGAAAGGATAGTGTTGTTTTAACTAGACTAAGGTTGGGTCATTGTGCGTTGAATTTTGGGTTAGCAAGGATTGGAAAACATCCAGATGGGAGATGTAGATGTGGACTGGAAGAAACAGTGAGCCATGTAGTAATGGAGTGTGTCATTCATCATGCAGCAAGACGTCGCATGTTTTCAGAGTTATTTGAATGTGGAGTCACGAATGCTTGTATAAAATCTATTCTATGATTAAAGGATTATAAGTCAGCGAAAGTCGGTATCAATTTTCTGCATATGACTGGACTTTACACAAGGATCTAAGTGTTAAGTGGAGTATCCAGATGACCTGAGGAGGGCAGCAATACGCCGGTGTTGAGTTTAGTCTGCCGCAAATTCTACAAGAAGAAGAAGAAGAACTGTTTCAAACGCGGCAACACTACGCGCCTGCGCGGTATTGCAGCCAGTGATTGGGTGAGAGCTGCGCGCCAACAAATCTTTGTTCAAAGCCGTTTCCTCAATCGAGGGATGACACACATGCAGGAAAATACCTAAAAAAATAAGGGGAGATATGCAGAGCAATAAAGTTGAAGATATCACGGACAGGTTAGAGGGGTAAGCATCTGTGCTGCTGACGGTTTTTATTAATAAAGCTTTTATTCCGACCTAGAACTGTTATTGCGTGTAGAGAACATGTTTTAATAGTGTTTTTCTCTTGCAGACATCTGTCTATAGACACAGAGAAGATGGACAAATACGAGAGGTAAATACAATATGTAGATCTAATCTCGGGTGACAGTGTCACCAGCCTGAATATGTCTTTTACTGTTCACATTGGCTTGATGGCATGTAACTTGATACTTTTAAACATCTCGCTCACAATAACAGCATTTGTTTCAGTGTAGCTGTTAATGTTTGATACTTTTTGTTCTGTGTTGTTATATGTCGATTCAGAATGCTTCTGTACTTTTACGTCTTTTAGCTGGAAAGGTGATATGTGGGTAGTTGATATGTCACGTCAAGCAGTTTCCGGTTGTAATTTGTTTAAAACAACATAGCTAATTCTTGTATCATGTATTTATATCTATTTTTATAGATTCGGTTTGATAGATTTTTATTTTTCACTTTTTTAGTTCAGTGAAAAAAATCTCAGCAAAGGTTTGCTTAAAGTTGTAGCTAGAGAAAAGTAATTAGTATACATTTCATCCTTAATTATACTAAAAAGATACAGTTCATAGACAATAGCAGGACAGTTACATTATTTGGGTTAGGCTATCACAACAGACTTTATTATAAACGTTTCAATGAAGTGATTATAAAACAGCTAAAATGTAAAAGGCAACACAAAAATATTGTTTTGGACAGTAAATATTGTATATAATGAAATGTGTAAATTTAAATTAAAACACATCTTCACGACTTCTTGCCCTGACCTTGTGTACTGTAAAAAAAAAAAACACATTTTTACTACAACTTAACATTTGATGTTGGGGAAAAAAGTTTGTCTATTTAATTTGTCAGCTACACATGTACAGTCATCTCTGTTTATGTTAATTAATTTTTTTAAAAAAAGTAATTTACATAAATTGTAATTGACAGAAATGTCTAGCTTTATCCCACTTTATCCACAGACAGAATAAAAGCTATAGAAATTATGCTGGTTGCAGTTCATCTACTTTGAGTTTGATGAGGGGAAAAAAAATGTGGTTGATATTAGTATATGGGTGTATTTTTTTTTGTTGTTGTTCCTGTGTAATACTTTTTATTATTTTTGCAGGTACCGGCAGGAGGGGAAGGAGGCTGCCATGCGTGGTGACCTACATTGTGCCCTTGAGCTGTTTCAGCTGGCTTACCAGCTGCAGCCAAGTGACAAGCAAAAGAAACGGATCCAGGCCATACAGGATCTCATTCAAAGAGACGAGGAGGAAGATGAGGAGGAGGAGTTTGTGGATGTGAATAATAGTGGATTGATGCTTTATAAAGAGCTTTACAACAAACTGTATGACCATCAGAAAGAGGGTGTGGCGTTCCTGTACAGTCTCTACCGTGACGGAAGGAAAGGAGGAATCCTGGCTGACGACATGGGCCTCGGCAAGACCATTCAGGTCATTTCGTTTTTGTCAGGGATGTACGATGCAGAGCTGGCCAGTCATACCCTGTTAGTCATGCCTACCTCGCTCATAAAGAACTGGGTACGTGAGTTCACCAAGTGGACCCCTGGCATGAGGGTGAAAGAGTTTCATGGCGCCAGCAAAGCTGAGCGGAACAGGAACTTGGAGCGAATCCAGCGCAAGGGAGGAATCATCATTACCACCTACCAGATGCTCATCAACAACTGCGAGCAACTTGGATCATATGACCAACGTGAGTTCAAGTGGGACTACGTCATCCTGGACGAGGCCCACAAAATCAAAACCTCATCCACTAAAACGGCTAAAAGCGCTCACACCATCCCCGCTAAATACCGCGTGCTACTGACGGGCACTCCAGTTCAGAATAACCTACGAGAGATGTGGGCGCTGTTCGACTTTGCTTGCCAGGGGTCGCTTCTGGGAACCTCCAAAACATTCAAAACCGAGTATGAGAATCCAATCACTCGTGCAAGGGAGAAAGACGCCACTCCTGGAGAGAAAGCTCTTGGATTGAGGATTTCTCAGAACTTGATGGACATCATCAAACCTTATTTTCTCAGGCGGACCAAAGCAGATGTGCAGCACAAAAAGAAAAAGTGTGAAGAAGGCTATGAAGATGAGGAAGACCAAGAGAACAAATGTCCAAATGCTGGTGAAGGTGTAGAGATGCCGTCGTTGACGCGAAAGAACGATCTCATCGTGTGGACGTACCTCAGCTCGGTGCAGGAGGACATTTATAACCAGTTCATCTCATTGGACCATATTAAGGAGTTGCTGATGACTACCAGGTCGCCGCTGGCAGAGCTTACAGTGTTGAAGAAGCTCTGTGACCATCCCAGACTCCTGTCTAATCGAGCTGTGACTCAGCTAGGCCTCGAGCAAGGTTCTGCCTCTCACTACATCCATCCAGGCAATGAGACTGAGTCGGCTGTGAGTCAGATCGAGAATGTTTCAGATGACACTTTGGTTGCAGAGTCAGGGAAGCTGCAGTTTCTCGTGTCTCTAATGGAATGTCTCCGTGAAGAGGGCCATCGGACCCTGATCTTCTCTCAGTCGAGGAAGATGCTAGACATCATGGAGCGCGTCCTGCGTAACAGAAAATTTCGCACGCTGCGTTTGGATGGCACAGTGACACAACTGGCAGAAAGGGAGAAGCGTATCATGCTGTTCCAGACAGACAAACGCTACACAATCTTTCTCCTCACCACTCAGGTGGGTGGAGTCGGCATCACGCTAACTGCAGCAAACCGTGTCGTGATCTTTGACCCCAGCTGGAACCCTGCGACAGATGCTCAGGCTGTGGACCGCGCCTACCGCATTGGCCAAACTGAAAATGTCATCATCTACCGACTCATCACCTGTGGCACCGTGGAGGAGAGGATCTACCGCAGACAGGTAAATAAAAATCTTAACTTTACAACATTAGCTCCACCATGTAGTTTTAATCTTTTTTTTTTTTTTTTTTTTTTTTTTTTTAAAAATAGAGTAGAGGCTGATTGGCCAAAAAATATATTCTAGTTATTTTGAAACATTTCAGATTGCTGCTGCTTAGATATACAGGTAAAAAGAAATAAAACAGTCCTAATCACATTGAAAAGAATGTTCAAACACAAACTACAAGCAATGCCTATGTTTCCAAATGAATGTTTTTCCAGTAGTTATTTTTTAAAGTTGTATTTTGGGTATATTCTATTAAAAAAATAGAAAAAATAAAACATTTTTAAAAGCAAATCTGAATTAATAACTGTATTCTTTACATTCATATTGTTTCTTGTTAGTGCACTTCAATTGTGATGTTTTTGGAGCTCAATCAGTTTGAGTATTATAATAATAATAATAAATTATATTATGATTTACTTATATTAAAGGCATAGTTCACCCAAAAATGAAAATTCTGTCATTAATTTCTCACACTCATGTCATTCCAAACCTGATCAAGATCAAGGCACAGAAACGTACTAAGGACATCGTTAAAATGGTCCATGTGACATCAGTGGTTTAACCGCAGTTTTACGAAACTATGAGAATAATCTTTGTGCACAAAGAAAACAAAAATAACAACTTTATTCAACAATTATTCTCCTCCGTGTCCACGGCTGGCGCAAGCTCACCCTGCCGTGCCGCCCCCACTTCACTCTCACAATTAAACACGATTTTTAAAATACATGTGAAAGACTGGAGAATTTGTTTATTGATACAACTGCATTTAAAAAAAAAGCAGACACGGGCATGTTTTCTGATTCTTACATTTTTCCCCTACTGCGACATAATTTTTTTTTTTTTAATAACCACTAGTATAGCTGCAAATGCAAATTAAGTGTACAGGCCTGAAGTGGCCATGGGAAGATTTGTGAGAATTCCCAGTGAGCAGCGCGACATAGCTGGTGTGCACAGCTAGCCTATTCGTAGTCAGGGCTTAATTTGAACAAATCCGGTCCGGTCCGAATTCTGCACCCTGCCAGATTATGCACCCCCTAGTATTGGTAGGTTTAGGAGTTGGTGTGGGGGAGGGGTTAGGATTAGGGGTGGGGTTGGGATTAGGCAATCAGGTAGCGACTTCAAGGAAGGGATGCATAATCTGGCAGGGGTGCAGAATTCATCACGCACCTCCTAATTCCAATCACCTCATCTGGCGGATCCAACTCCTCCAGTGAAAGACGTTCATGTCAGGGCTATTATAGTTTTGCATTTTTAAATTCATTTTAATTTTAATATTGCTTTCAATTTTCGCTATAAAGTTCAGTTTCGTTTTTAGTTTCATTAACAATTTGGTTAATTTTAGTTTAGTTTTTATTTTGTGAACAGATTTCTAGCCTATTTAGTTTTTATACAGTTTAGTTTAGTTTTAGTAATTAAAGTTTAGCAGAATTAACAGAACACTTCCAGAGCTCAGACCAAAGACATTTTAATTTAAGCTTATTGATGCAAACCTCTAGCGACACAAAATGAAAGCATTCTGAGATTGATTAGAAAACGATTAGGGATTTATTTTTGTTTATTATTTTATTTAGTTGCTGTTGGTTTCGTTTCATTTTAGTTTGTCATTTATTTTGACTTTTGTTTCTTTATTTCTTGCCTAAATGCCATTATTTTCATTAAATACAGTTCTTAATATAACATATTTTACCATTTAAACATATATACAACATTTCTGACATTTAAACTCGTTTAACAAGCATTTTAGACATAAAAATAAAACATTTAATCATTGCGAAAAGACCGAAGCGGCTCGTTTAGGTGACTTGGTTTGCTTAGCATAAAATAAAATGGTTTACTGTTTTATAGATTAAATACAACAAACATATATTTGACTAAAGAAATGCAAGTTGGCGGCACTGAGAACTACTCTCACCTGAAGAGAATGCAAAATCTCATTACAAACGCTGGGTTGTTGCGACTGTCCTGTCACAGGAGCTGGGTTACACAAAAACTACTCAAACACTAATTTAATTGTCTTCATAGCTCCATTGTAGAAGTTGTTAAGAAGACCGCAACTATTTTAATGAAACTATAACACTAATAGCCTATTATAGGCACACTTGGTTCAATAGCCTATTGAAATGTCTCAATTTTTGTCATCCTAATCTTGGCCTATGTGACAGTAATTTCCATTAGTTTTAATTTACAGTGCAGTGCAAATGAAGGCATAAAACATTTTCATTTATCTTTTAATCAAATGAGAGTTAAACTATTTTTTGGCAAACAAAGGGGTTTACTATTAAAATGAAACATGGAAGAAATAGCGTATTGGGTGATTATTCTTTTAAACAAAAGTTGTAATAATTGTTGTAGTAGTAGTAGTTGTAGTAACTAAATCGAACTTTTATTTTGACAGGTTGCCATGAGGACCCTTTAAGTTTCTGTAGGTAGCCTACATGTTATGGCGATAGTTTTACTCAAATGAAATGATCAAATGCTCATGAAGTAACTCTCAGAGCAGTTCTGGGGATGTTGTTCATGTATTTATGTCCTCATTTAGTGAGACGGCAGATGCTGAAATCACCGCGAGTGTCACGCACTTCAGTGTGTGTGTAGTAAACAAAACCGCGCATCTGTGCCATGCACATATACAGGGAGACACGCAGAACATGCAGGATTCATATTTAAAGTGTTTTTGCGGCTTAATATTTACAGATACTAGTCCATATCGCGACTCGATTTAAGTGTACTGACCTACTTTTGATTAATTCAGCTAAACTTTGACAAATCCAGTGACATTCAGTGTTATTCAGTAAATTCCATATGACTGGATTCCACGATTCCGTCCGCGTTTTCCACATCGCGGAAACCATAAATAGATAATATTGAGGTGTTTTGCAGCTTTAGTGTAGTGGATTGTGATTTATTGCAACTTCAGCAACGTCTGCTGCTGCCTTTGAGAGACAACTGATGCGTGATCACTGAACCAAGCAGCTCCAGACCAGTTAGTAAGCGCTTTTGATGTAAGAGTACCTTCAGCCTTCCGCGTTGATTGGTCGGACTTGTGACTCCCAACAAATCAGATGAGTGGTGGGCGGAGTTTGCTCTAGGCCACAGAGTGGTGAGTTCTGACAGGCTGCATCAGAGCCAAATAGCGGGTTTCAAAATTAAATTATTTTATCGGCAAATCGGTTTGGAAAATGATAAAAATGCTTAATTATAAAAATGCTTAATATCGGCACCGATAATCGGTTGACACGAGTCACAACGCATATGGTTTAACCACTGATGTCACTATTTTACAACAAGTCCACTATGTGGACAATTTCCTGATGTCCTTACTACGTTTCTGTGCCTTGATTGTGGTAGTACCCTTGCTGTCTATGGAAGGGTCAGAGAGCTCTTGGATTTCATCAAAAATATCTTAATTTGTGTTCCAAAGATGAACAAAGGTCTTATGGGTTTGGAACAACATGAGGGTGAGTAATTAATGACAGAATTTCATTTTTGGGTGAACTATCCCTTTAAGTATTATTTCTGTGTTAATTACAGAAAAAGGAATACATACATATATTGCTGTTGTAATATTACTATTGCACTTTAAATAAAAAACAATATTAACTATTAAATTGTTTCTTCTTTCCTATATCTGCAGGTGTTTAAAGACTCTCTCATCCGGCAGACAACCGGCGATAAGAAGAACCCGTTCCGTTACTTCAGTAAGCAGGAGCTGCGTGAACTGTTTAAACTCGAAGACACGCGCTCATCCACCACTCAGCAGCAGCTTCAGGCAATGCATGCACAAAACCGCCGCTCTGACACCAGCCTGGACCACCACATCGCTCGCCTGCACACCATGGAGATGTTCGGCATCTCTGATCACGACCTCATGTTCACTAAAGAGGTGGCAGCCGGCGAAGATGACCCTGAGGATGCAGAGTCACATCGCTACATACAAACACGTGTCCAGAAAGCACAAGAGCTCATGCAGGCGGAATCAGAACTGCACGGCCAGCTCATTGACAGTATGGCCCAGAACACCGAACCTGCTTGGCTCAGGCAAATGGACCAGCCGAAATCTGCTGTTAGAGACCGCCCAGCCCCTCCACATGTCAAAAAAGAGCCTGTGACAGTGGATCTGACACATAACAGTTTCAGTGAGTCAGAACTAGAAAATGATGAGCAGAACTTTCCGCCAGTTGAAGACACGGAGGTGGAAGTTGTAAGCAAAGACGTGCAAATTGTAGATGAAGATGACCAAGTGGAGAACGAGTCTCCTTGGTCTGCTGGAGAAAGAAACGTGCATGTTAGCCCTGCTGCTGACAAGCTAGCTCATGATGTGATCACGCTGGATGACAGTTTAGATGAGGAGGACGAGTTGCATGATAATGCAGCATCAGAGAAACAAAACTTCTCAAGTCCTTCTTGCCAGTTTCCAAAGATGGAAGAACTTTCTATAGCATCTGATGCTCTTGATATTGAAGAGATTCAAGTGGACAAGCCAAATTCAAAGATGTTTTCGTCACCCCAGTCTCCAAATGAGGCCACAGAGGGAGAGTCTTTCAAAGCAGAGGTGGAAATGCTTCAGGGAAACTTCAACTTGCAGCTGGAGGACAGTGCAGATATGTTCTCCGTCGAACAAGAGGAAGCTTGTGATGTGGAATCATCGCTAGCCGAGGAAAGTCCTGGATTTCAGCTTCAGATGGACATCAGTGGAGAAAGGCTGGAAGAAAGCAGACAAGAGGGTAACCAAAACAACATTGAAATCAGCAACTGTAACAACAGTGAGGTCTTCAACCTTGACACAGGTGAAGTCAGCAAACATGAATCTCCTCTGAGGGTCCGTTCTGCTCCGGACACACCTGCGGATGACTCCTTTGTGCATTCAGTTCGGAGAAAGAAAAGGCAGGTCATCTCTGACACTGATGAAGAAGATGAAGAAGAGGAGGAGTCAGAGAAGCCATGTTTAACAAGCAGTCCTTTGACCAATAGCCTCGGCAGGCTGGGATCTTCAACACCAAAATCTACTTTGATTGATGGCGGCCAACTCCGTCGCAGCTTGAACACTTCTGTGGCATCGAGAAGGTCCTTCGTTGTGTCCATGCTGGAGAATGAGTCGGATGAGGAGTCAGCAGAGCCCAGTGAAGATAAAACCAAATCCTATGAGATATCGGAAGCTAGTGAAAGTCATGCAGATGAATCAGTGATGGAAGAGGAGGAGATCAGTGGAGATAAAACCAAATCCTATGAGATATCGGAAGCTAGTGAAAGTCATGCAGATGAATCAGTGGCAGAAGAGGAGGAGATCAGTGGAGATAAAACCAAATCCTATGAGATATCGGAAGCTAGTGAAAGTCATGCAGATGAATCAGTGGCAGAAGAGGAGGAGCCCAGCGAAGACCAAACCAAATCCTTTGAGACCTCAGAAGCCAGTGAAAGTCATGCAGACGAATCAGCAGTGGAAGAAGAACTCAGTGAAGATAAAACCCAATCCTATCAAATATCTGAAGCCAGTGAGACACATGCAGATGAGTCGGTGGTAGAAGAAGAGGAGCCCAGTGGAGAGACTTTAAACTCTGAAGAGTCCGAAAGTCATGAGGAGCTTGAAGAGGTGGAAGAAAGTGTAGATTCAAGAGGATACCAGGAGGAAGAAGAATGGCACAGCGCCCTGCTTGAATCCACTGCTGATGTTGAGCTAGACTCAAATGAAATGATGGACCAGTGTGCCCCTAAAACATTCCCTCCAGAAACACACATTCTTCCTGCTAGCTCCACAGGCAGTGATGTGACTGCTGCTAAACCCTCTGAGAACACATATGAGATGCTGGTCCAGTCTGGGAAACAGTGTTTGGCAGAAGGGAGGAAGCAGGCAGCTCTGGATTTCTTTCTAAAAGCCATAGACATTAATACTGGTGATGCTGAGATCCAGCTCTTGATTATTCAGCTGTACAGGCAACTTAGCCAATAGCAAAATTAATATGTGCGTATCATATCTATGCCATATTTGACATAACTTTTTTTCTGTCTGTTGATAAAAAGAAACTGCACACTGCATGTGAATGAAACATACTGATCTGATCAGAGGAAATTAAGAAAAATATGTTGTTTGTTAATGCTGTTAGTGGATTTTCCCCGTAATTCCTCTGAATGTTTATTTGTTTACTTAAATTTCTGTTTCATAGATTTCAGACTGTTCAGTTGATCATATACAATAATTGTGGAGAAAATAAATTTTCAGTGCTTTCGTATAGCTTGTTTCCTGTATGATTTTTCTGCATTCCAGATTTGAATCTACTTTTTAGAATTGTATTTCCTGAATATCATAACTTACCTGTTTAAGTCATTTTTTCCATGAACTTTCTTTTCTGTGGTAACTGGCCCTGTGTCACAGATGTGCTGTAGCATATACAGTTTAGAAATACTTTACATTTTCTGGACAAATGCTTTTCTACCAAAGCAGTTAAAGTGCATTAGAATCAATATAGAGTATGGATACAGTAATATCTATTACTAGAAAGGTTTTACCCTGTGAAAAGCCCTATTAGCACGGGATTAGTATTATCTGGGGACCATGTGTGATTTTGAAATTACC
>JAFVLL020026126.1:0-51655 GCA_021397915.2 Tor tambroides
ATGAAAGGAGAGACCTGAGAATCATGTAAACAAGATGGCGGGGCCTTGACTGTTGTGCTTGGCGCCACCTGCGCGTTCGCCCGCTCCGAGCATCCGGGCGCTTGTGCCGCGGCCTTGACATTAGCCAATTTCATACATTTAGGATGATTCGTAAGGCCACATCCTTTCTCTAATCAGTCCTTCTTTTGTTGCAAATCCTTCATCCACGGTGCTAATTCTCAAGGCTAGGTGCTCCCGAAGATATTTTCATTCAATTTCTGATTAAGGCAGTAACTCCGTTGGGCCCAGAGGAAGCTTGATGCTTATAAGAGCACCCAAAAAGAACTAAACAAACACAGGAAAGGTTAATGGCATGTTTATGCTCTGACTTTTAACTTCCATTCGAACAGGCAATTTTAAGAGTTCATTTCTTGTTATCAGGTCAATTGTTTTTTTGTTTTTTTTACAAGTAAACATGTGTTTTGCAACACAGCGACTCTTCTATAAGTATAACAATATAGTATAAGTAATTTTAAGAATATTTTTATTTTAATATCAACTAATAGACTGCTTGTTAAACACAAAAGCATGTATACAGCATGTCTTTGGGTATTGTGGATCTATATCTTGACAGATTATCTAAGAAACATTACCTAGTGAACACTAAAATACTCAACTGCTCGGCAAAACTGTGTTCCATAAGTACTGATATTAAAGGCTGGAATACACTACAAGACTTCTAAAGTTTGAACAGATTTTACAACATTGGGCATCACATACTTGCCGACTGAGGATCATACACTACCAGAGTTTAAATTTGTTCCCATCCCAACAAACTCACGCAGAAAGAGATGCGTGACAAATGAAAACAATATGTGTTCTAAAATCGACTGAAAATATCAAACATGTTTGATATCCTCTGACTGCATGGAAGCTAAAAAATTGGAATCTGTGACCATCATACACTACGTCACTTTCTATGAAATCTGTCAACTCAAATCTGTCAACTCAAATCTGCAAACTGGCTCTGACTTTTGGCAACTAACGTCAACTTCTCCAGACAGTAAATTGGCGGAAAATCGGGACAAAAATTGTGTAGTTTATTCCAGCCTTTAGTTTAACAGCACTGGATTTTTCACAGACATTTTCGCAAAAATGTATGCTTTGTAATCATATTTATATTGGTAGTGTAAAGAAATGTCAAAATTTTGGCTGAAATGCCAGTTATTCTGGCATTGTTACCTGAACTGTGTGTTGTATAAAAGCATCACACTTGCAATATTGTTTAAAGGGAGAGTTCACCCAAAAAATTAAATTCAAGAAAATCATTTACTCACCCTCATGTCTTTTACTTTCTTCTGTGGAACACAACATTTTTAAACCGGTGTTCTTTTAGTATTACTGATATACTATTTTAGTTTTTATTAATATTTTGGATTAGCTTTATTATTAGCTGAGTAAGAGTAAGTAAATTGTAATTTTAGTTTTAGTTAATGATAATAAGTCTAGTCTGAACCTCATTGACTTTCATTGTATGGCCAAATAAACACTGGGACATTTTTAAAAATATCTTCTTTTATATTACTAATACTAACAGAATTTCCATTTTTGGGTGAACTATCCCTTTAATACCCTAGTGGGAAAAAAAAAAAAATGTATTCAATACACATTTAGTGCTAAGTATACTACAAATATATTTACATATTTTTGTACTTAAAAATAATACCCTGCAAGAGAACTTTTGGTATACTAAACTGGTATACCTAAAGTCTGCTAAATTGGAACAACCAATTTTGTGCTTAATGCATTTTAATTGTGCCGAAGTAGTGCTGAAGTCCAACCAAAGATATGAAGTATACTTGATTGTACTAAAGTGGAACGACTACTAGTATACATCAGGTACACTTTAAATATCTTGTATTTAATGACTGATATTATACAGAGATCACGCAATCCTTATCAATAGTGAGTGACATTAAAACATTTTAGGTATAATATTAAGAAATGTGCATTGTGCAATAATAAATTCTCCAAATAAAGTCAAATTAAATGTGTTAATGGATTTGAAGTATACTGAGTGTAAAATAAGTGTATGTTAAATACATTATGACATAGGTATTTTTTTTTTCTAGGGTATTGTGTGACATTGCTTCATTAGCATATTTATTTTCACTTCACTGAACTTTTGCAGTCCTCCAATACTTTAAAAATAGCTGTGAATAAGCTTTACAACTTTGCAAACATTATGTTATGGTATTTTTCAAAAACAGCAAAAAACACTCTTGAAATTCTTAGAAAACATAGTTCACCGTGTTTTGCAACAAACACAACCGTGGGCTGTTTATTCATTTGGAATCTCCATATGTGTGATAACGGTTGAGGTTTGGGAAAAAGGCATGCTTGCTTAAGGGGGCAATCAGGCCTGGTAAATGCTGCAGTTGAGTGTGTACCCTTCTAAGAGTACGGGGCTTTAGAGTCTCGCTGTCAGCCAATTTTACAGCTGGAAGGGCAGGGGCCTCTGGAGCCAGCCAGCTGAACCGAGCCGGCAGAGTGGGCCGCACCCACCCTCCTACGCCGTCTCCCTATCTTTTGTTCCCCAGAGAAAAGCTCCTCCGCCCCACAACGCTTCACTAACCACTATGTGTTTGCTGTTGGAAAAACCTGATTAAAGTGGCCAAGACACACACACCGATGAACACACACACGCCTCTGACAACACACAAACACAAACATGGACTAAGCCTATCAATGACTCCCAGCTTCCCCCCCTTTCGTTCCCCAATCCCAGAAGACCCGGTATTGGCCCTGGCAGCACAGGAGCTCCAGGAGAATGCCGCCATCCATTGATCTGTGCCTGATAAAGCCCTCGGCATGGTGTGCACGCTGCTTCATGGGCTTCATTCCGCTCAGCCGAGTCCATTTCAGGGAGCTGTGCTAGAGCTAATGTGGGCTGGGCCGCACTAGGCACGGCCTTTGGGATTTGGCCTAAGTGCTGTTTGCTCTAACGCTTTGCTATGAGAGTCTGAGGGACCGTGCAGGAGTACTTTCACACTTCCCCCCGGTCTCCTCCACTCTTTAAGATGTCTGCACTCAGCCGAGAGAGCAAAATACGGAAGAAGAATCAGAACCAAACTAAACACACGTTTGTTTTCTGAATAATTACTAATATCAGGCCTGCATGTGGCTGTACCATAGAAAAATGCTTGTAGACATATATGGTAATTTATATTACTTAGTCTAGTACCCCTAAAAGTTAACTTTTAGCAGATTTAAAATCTTTTTATAAAATGGACCAAAAACATTATTGACCCATCCTGCACTATACAGATATTCATCCAATCAAATGCTCTCTACAATGAGAATATCCCTCCCCCAATACCACCTGCCGCAGTCTAGCAAGTTACAAATCATGATTCATGCCTTTGACGTACACTACGGTTCAAAAGTTTGTGGTTGGTAAGATTTTATAATGTTTTGGTCTCACCAAGGCTGCATTAATTTGAGAATACAGCTAAAACAGTAATATTGTGAAATATTATTACAATTTTACATTTTAAATTGTTTTGTATTTTATTAATTTATTAAAATGAAATGTATTTCTGGGATAGCAAAGCTGAATTTTCAGCAGTCACTACTCCAGTCTTCAGGGTCACATGATCCTTCAGAAATCATTCTATAAAGCTGATTTTGTTCTCAAATAATGCTAATCCAATTATTATAAATCTTTTGTAACATTATAAATGTCTTTACTGCCACTTTTCATCAATTTAATGCATCCTTGCTGAATAAAAAAAACATTTGAACATTGTGTAGTGTGTTTATGTGTAGTTTTGGAAAAATAAATAAAAATAAACTCTTAAAAACACACTTTTCACTCTCTAAGCTTATTACATTTGCCCCAATATCAAACAGTGGAAATTATAGGAAAAGTTTGATACTTTGTAATTTTTTTCTGAAGGTCATGAATATTTCAAATAGTATTCTGTTGTGGAAATGACATTTTAAAAACTTTGGAATGAAATGGTCAACTAATTTGCCTTGCTAAGGTTAATTTCATGACTAAAATTTTATGTATCTTTAATACACACACAAATAATATTCACACACTTTGTTGCATAATTTGACAGCTCAACTGGAAATGACACACAAGATATGAAAAAATATGCAGTTCACTAGTGATATTTAACTTCATTTTCAAGCTTTGTACTCTAAATAAAAATCAATACGAGACATAAAACTGACGAAAAATGAAGAAACACCTAACTACAACCTACTGGTTATATGGAGATAAAAGGGGACAAGCCCTTTAATATGTTTCAACAGGATATACATCAGCACAGGAAAGTAAACTGCACTCTTCAGGCCATATCATAAGGTCTTTAACAAAAGTCAAGATGTAATCCTTTCAGCATGGTATTTATGTATCTATTTATGTTAAATATAACAACAAAGCATGCATTAAACACCAGCTGAAATGTTTTTTATAAGGTCACGGTGTGATCCAGTCCCTGTAACCTACATCCAAGTATCTTTAAGACATGATCTACTCTATGAATGCTGAGCAAACAGTCTTGTCTGGCTGATGTGACAGATGCTCAGTGGTCTCTATTGGCTTTGCTCTTGCTGCCTGTCACCTTTCACATCTCCGTGCTTACGGAGGTGACCCTCAGCGCGCCCTCCAGCTCCATACGTTATCGGCACTAACCCAATCGAACACAGATTTCTGCTGAGGGGGTGGAAGAAGAGGCCAAGACCCAAAGCACAAAGAGAGCCAACCGCCACAACCCCTGTGACCTCCCACCACCTGCAGCGCGACCCTCATTTACAAGTGGGTCACCTTTGCCACAACTGCATTTGCGCAGGGTCAGCTTAAGATATGTGTCCTCAAAGGAGGTCTGACCAAAGGAGAGGTCTTAATTATGAAGGGCTCCCTGAGAGGCAGGCCTGGCCTGCATATGGGCACTTTGAGAGAGCTGGTGCATGACCCTGATTGGGGTAAAATTATAGTTATTTACAGCCGAGCTCAACCTGAGGTACCTGAGGGTGCATTGTTGCAAGTCATTGAGGTATTACTGCCGATCTTCCATTAATGCCATGTGGTCACACAAATGTTTGAAGAGCAATAATCTAATTGGACAGCACACACACTGCGCGTTTTCCTGCTAGCCCAATAATTTGTCTCTGTCTGATTGATGCTTTCATTTTTAAGGATGAGAAATGTCCAGATGCGACTGAAAAAATCTACCAACACAACCAACTGTGAGCCAAACATCATCAATCTGTTCTCATATCCACGGTGTATCATGACTCATGTCAAAATTACTATCAAAACATCAGCGATCCAACACAAATCAAAGTTCTCCTCTACAAAGTACACGATTTTAGCTTCAGCCAACATTCCTCTCTTTTCTGAGCACGGGCACATCACAGGCTCCTCTGACCGCCGTGCAATGGGAGAGATGAAAGGGGGTGCATAGAGGTTCATTGTGATGGAGCCTCTCCTGGAATACAGCTGTTCTGAAACAGAGCCCTTTTTGCTGAGATGTCTCAATAAAAGTGAAGATGAGGTCTTTTTTTGTGCTGACCTTCTGGCAACACTAAATGGCCCTAATAGGGGTGACATAATGCACCATTTTATGGTTAATCAAATTCCCACGGAGCTCCAGAGCTGCAAATCAGATGTTGGCCAGTGTTCATCTGCTTCACATTAAATAGATACTGACTCATTATGCCAAAGAATTTGAATGTTCATTTCAACTGGCATTGCAGATCCATGAGTCTTAAATGGAGAAATTAAGGAGCATTATTCCAGCTCTATTAGAATTTCAATCATCTCTACTACAGCGACTTTCCAACATAAGATATAAGCATTGTCTGTGTAATAGCAGTCCTTCACAAGAAGGATTTTTGTTCTTCTGTTGACCAGTATTATTTTTAAAAATATTTTAATCACTGCCATTCAAAGTCTGTGGTCAGTAATATTTCTTTCTTTATGCAGCAACAACAAATTAAATTGATCAGAAGTGACAGTAAAGACTTTTAATGGGCATATCATTGTAAACATTTCTATTTCAAATAAAATGTCATTTTTTTAAACTTATTATTCATCAAACAATCCTGAAAAATGCATCACAGTTTCCACAAAAATGTAAGAAAGCACTGTTTTCAACATACAGGAATAAATTACATTATTGTAAAATATTGCTGTTTTTTCTATATTTTCAATCAAACAATGCAGTCTTGGTGAGCATAAGAAGACTAGGTAAACTTATAAAAATTAATTAATTTGCAATAATAGTTGTAAATTATATAGCTATAAATTCATAAACACTTTCAATCAATTCAAAATGATACTGTACTTCCAAGATTCAATTCTGACAAAACCTCATCTCTGTTAGTCAGGTATATCATAATTCACAACAAAAATGTCGAAAACCATAAAACACATGTATATGATCCAAGAATGCAAAACATAGTGACAGCACAGCAACAGCTATTTATTTATTGTTGATCATACATGTGTTTGTGATTGAGAGCTAAGTGGAAAGTGTAACAGAAATGACAAAAGTAACATGCAGATTCATGGCTAAGAGAGTTCAGTTCTGGCAGTTGATGGTATTTGAATGTTTTAAGACTTAATGCAATGATCTTTATCCTATAGCCAATGTTCCAAAATACAACTAATTATACTTTTTTTCCAGAAGAAAAAAAAGACAGAAAATGCTCAAATTCAAGTGCAAAAGTGAGATGCACACACACACACATGCATGTTTACATAGACAAAGTGACAGTGAGTGAGAGCGAACGAACAGACAGAGAGAAAAACAGGGGGGAGAGAGAGAGAGAAGGGTCACGTCGACCGTGTGATGGTGGCTGACACAAAAGTTCACAGTGCGGTCAGGGTATGCAGTTGAGGCTGGAGCTGGAGGCACAGGCCAGGCTCTGTGTGCAGGTGCCCTCTCACTGCCCCGCTCACTTTCATCCCTCCTCCACTCCCACACCGCCCCAGCCACCCCGCCTGCCATCCGCCAATCGGATTGCGAGGGGGTGGCGGCACAGCGGGGCTACATCAAAGGCCCGGAGCGGTGAGAGGCTCAGGGCCTGATGCTGGCACACAACAAAGTCTCACACAAGAGAGAGACAGAGAGGGAGCAGAGACGGACAGTTTTAAAAAAGCAGTCCAAACTCACCCCTTCTCAGTGAAGGGCATCAGCAGAACAAAACATTTCATTCTCCTCCCCGAACCAGCATTATGCCAGCTTCGCATCTAACAACCCAGACGAGATTCTTTTCCCCCCTTGCTCGCTTTTCTCGCTCCCCCTCGTCTCCTTCTTTCAGTGCCTACAGCCAATGGCCCCCTTGAGTGTGTGAACAAGAGAGATAATTTAATAAAGAAAATCCAATCTTCCCGTTTGGGGAACAAAGTTAGATTTGAATGGGTGCAATATGTTCCCCCTCTTCCTAGCACCCCCCATCTTGAATTATAATTTCATTTTGAACATATCAAAGAAATGTTGAGGCTCCTTCATCTTTTGAGAGCCTAACCTGAAACCGCGCCACATTTGCTGGCTTTTTCTCTTATAATATGTATTCAAACTTCTGGAGGGCCCCGGGCCAGTTTATGTGTCCGTTTATTGAATATAAGCCTAACTGTGATGAGTCATACATAAATGCATTCGCTTCACATAATGAAATTCTCACATTATTAACTGTATATTATCATACGATAATATCTGTTGGATCAAATTTCAGGTTCAATATTGAATGGACTCCTCGCATTGTGTGATATTAACTATGGGTGTTTGTCTTCTAAAAATAGAGGAGGAATTATTTTTACATCTCTGACAAACCTAATTGAATACTTAAGATTAATGAGAGCGCAGTTTCACAATAGCACAAAACTTATAGTCTTGTAAACGGACTGCCAGCTATTCAAATTACAGACTGACTCACTTATGATGTTTTTCCTCTTCTCCTGAGACTGCCTCCTCGGCAAACTTTGAATGACTTTCAATGTAAATCATTTCAGAGAAACTTTCAAAGTATGAAGCACCCTCACACATGCCGGTTAGCAGCCAAACAGGGTCATAAGAAGTGGGCTGCCGAATGAAAGTGTGTCAAGTCCCGAATTGATTATGCTGTAAAATCCGGCGCTCTCTTACATATGTACAGCATAATAATGGGCTCCTATGGGGGAACATGGACAAAAGCCTGAAACTGAGTTTGAGTAGAGAGAAAGAGAGACATGAATCAGACATTACAACTGTTATGACTGATTCCAAGAACTGAGTATTAAATTAAATAACATGTCCAATTACATGACACAATGACGTTGCTGTATTAACAACTGCAACTCTTAAAGATGGAGAGTTTGTTTCTTCATCAGAACAGATCAGGAGAAATTTAGTAATATATCACTGGGTCACCAATGGATCCTCGGTCAGAGTGAGAGTCAAAACAGCTGATAAAAACATCACAATAATCCACACAAATTCAGGCCATCAATTAATGTCTTGTGAAGTATAAAAGTTGTACGTTTGTAAGAAATGAATTCATAATGAAGGGGTTTTAATTGCTGCTTCTGGTCAAAATGTGAGTCCATAATCCACAATTATGCTTCCTCCAGTGAAAAAGTCCATCCCCTGCTGTCCTCTCAAACTACTGACATATTTGTTTAGTTATGTTTTGGTCAGTTTTCCCTTGTAAATGGTGGTTGATATTGATAAATGTGACCCTGGACCACAAAACCAGTCTTAAGTGTCAATTTTTCGAAATTGAGATTTATACATCATCTGAAAGCTGAATAAATAAGCTTTCCATTGATGCATGGATTTGTTAGGATAGGACAATATTTGGCTGAGATACAACTATTTGAAAATCTGGAATCTGAGGGTGCAAAAAAATCAAAATATTGAGAAAATTGCCTTTAAAATGGTCCAAATGAAGTTCTTAGCAATGCATATTACTAATCAAAAATGAAGTTTTGATATAATTACGGTAAGAAATTTACTGAATATCTTCATGGAACATGATCTTTACTTAATATCCTAATGATTTTTGGTATAAAAGAAGAATGGATAATTTTGACCCATACAATGTATTTTTAGCTATTGCTACAAATATACCCCAGCGACTTAAGTTTTGTGGTCCAGGGTCACAAATCTGTTCCAATGAAGAAACAAACTCATCTACATCTTGGATGGCCTGCGGGTGAGTAAATTTTGCTTAGTGAAGTTGCTTTAATTATTATTCTTAATAAAGCATTTAAAATGACAGTTCATCCAAAAATATAATTCTGTCATATAATTCATATATTATTGTCCTATAATCTGTCATTACAATTCTTTAAGTAAACCATTATGCCATTTAAAATTAAATATTTTTTTCATCCATACATCAATGGGGTACAAACTTGTTTTAGATGCCACTGATTTTTATTGGATGGACAAAAACAGTTCCATTTCAGGGAAAAAAAACATGAATGTAAGTAAATAACAACAGAACTAAAATCTTTGGTTGAACAACCACTTTTAAGTACTATTTTTTCCTTATGGATGAGCACAAACAACTAATCAATACAGAAGCAGTACAAACCAGCGCTCTTGTAAATGGATGAGATGGTAAAGCACTGCTGTCTGTTTTCTCTTGCTACTCTTTGTTTTATATACCCAAACACACACTCGTCTGAAAATAGCCCCTCCGCACTGCTCCATGAGTCAGCCAAGCATGATGGTCTCAAGGGTCACCATGAACATTAAAACCACCAAATGTCAGAAAAACAAACAAACAAAAACAGCTAGAAAGGTGTTACGCCTCAGATGAACAGCAACTAGTGAGTGGCCATAGTTGATCATTAGCCCTATATGAACTCTATCTGTCAAGGCAGCACTTGAGGTGCTAAACCTACAAGCGTGAAAAAGTCCTTATTGATGGATGTCAAAAATATGAGACAGCAGCAGAAAGCCCTCAAATAGTGCTGCTTCATAATGGTGCTGCTAGGCACCATAAGGGCTAATATAGACAGAGCAGTGCATCATAATGAAGACTTATTGATAGCCTGTGCTGTTGTAATGATGCTATTGACTAAATGTACACACCTATTATTTGTATTTCTTCAACAGCTGTAGGTGTGAATATGGAATGAGGAGTCATCTTGACACGTGTCAATCATGCAGAACAAGGGAATATTGTCAGATTTTTTTTTTCCTGGAGGAAATCACAATTGAATGTTTCACAGTTCTTAATATTTTTAGGGCTGTCAAAGTTAACGTGTTAACATTTGCAATTAATTAAATATGTTTAACGGCGTTAATTTTTTTTAACGCTGTTAACGCATTTATTCAATTTGCATTTTTTGCATGTTGAAATTTAATTATCATCAAAGCTCAACAAGTGAAATATCACCCGTACATGAAACATTGTCATTCACAGAAATCAGCAGAAGCCTGCATGTTTACACATGTAATGTCCATACATCAATAAAGTGTGAAGAATGTTTTACTATGGAATTATGGAATATTTGCATCTCCATGTTTCCATTTCTTATGCATTTCAATGCAGTTTGAGAAGTAAATAATCTGTTTTTGTGTAAGTGAAATGAAAAAAGAGCCTTGTTGCATAAATTTACAATTCAAGTGTCATTCACACAAATAGCTAAAACTAATAGTTACACTTTGGCTATTTCCTTTCCTTTCCTTAAAACAAACTGGATGTGTTAATATGGTAATTATGAAAAAATAGAAGATTTAATGAGATTAAATATTTTAACCAACTGACAGTCCATATTTTCAGTTCATTATAGCATAACATTACCACATACCACAATTGTTAACAACAGGTATATCACAAACTAAAAATATATTAAGTACGTAAATTTCATATTTGACACTACAGTAACATCACCATAAAATTAGCTGCTTATTCTAGGTTAATTATTAAGCATTATTAGCTTAATTATTAGCATTAACCAACATCAAAGGTGTAAAAAATATTGGTTACACTTTATTTTAAGGTGTCCTTGTTACAGTGTAATTATACATTTAAGTACTGAGCAATATTAATTAACTACATGTACTTACTATATTGGTTAGGGTTAGGATGAGGGTTTGGCTTAGGGTTACTTGCATGTAATTATGCATAATTTATTGTTATTATAATAGTAAGTAAATGTAACGTGTAACAACAACACCTTAAAATAAAGTGTTACCAAAAATATTATTTAATATTTATATGTAAAGTATTATAAAATCTTTATTTGATAAAAAAAAAGAGAGTGATGTTATTGTAATGTCACGTATGAGTTTCTTACCAAGTAAAGTACTTGAAGAGAGACTCAAGACTAATAATAAGTGTAAACGTAACAGAATATTTTGTTGGCAACTGCTTGTGCGGTCCATAATGAGACTTGGCATGCTATATGTACAGCAAGTGCACACTTTACTGCACAAGCCACAAGAGGAACTATCGCAAGCTGTTTAGTGCTGTGAACTTGCTCTGAAGTTGCTGACTTGCATTGATGCTGGACTGATAAACCCTCCCTGTGTTCACTGGGCCAGGCCCAATTTGCTCCTCCTCTTGAACATATTTGCGCCTACAGTCTCTCTTGTCAACGGTTGCATGCACCCTATCCGTCTTCCCTTATTGTGCATGGAGGTGACAGCTGGCATTCAGCTGTTTGTAAAAAGCCCTTTAAAAAACACACAGGGGCCTTCATCCTCGGCTACATTAAAGTAATTAGCTGCCAAGCAAGTCCAAAGCACCCCCTGCCAAGTGCCAGCAAGACAGCCGATTGAAGCAGGCATCCTGTTTGACACATCTGGGCAAGGGAGAGTAATGAAAACAGCTGCTTCTGCCCATATGGCATCCAAAGGCTGGCAGAGTGGCGGAGCGCCGTGCCAACCATAGGCAAATTATCCATCATTAATCCCGGGATCTGACCAGCATACGAGTCGCTGCTAATCAAAACATCTGGGGGTGGAGGCATAAGAAGGGGGACGTCTCACTTGAAAGGGCTATATTTTGCAGCTGAAGGGGATGCAAGTCGACTGCTCAAACAAAAGCGCTCAGAAATATTAAGTGTGGGAGCTTGTGAAATCCCTGCAAAACGTCCAGACACACGTGCGAGGGAGAAAGCGAGTTTGAGAACGGCTTCGACTCTTGGCTATTGATCACTGGCAGTAACTGCTAGCCAAATTACTATGAGGACTTCAAGTGATAAAGCCAACAATGAAAGAAACTACTACTAGCTAATTAATGCATCCAGAAAGATAAGTGAATTAAGCCCACACACAAAAAAGGACAGGTAGCATAACCAACAAATGCAACCTATTAAAGGGATAGTTCACCCAAAAATTAAAATTCTGTCATTAATTACTCACCCTCATGTCGTTCCAAACCCGTAAGACCTTAGTTAATCTTCGGAACACAAATTAAGATATTTTTGATGAAATCCAAGAGCTTTCTGACCCTGCATAGACAGCAATGCAACTACCATATTCAAGGCTCAGAAAGGTAGTAAGGGCATTGTTAAAATAGTCCATGTGGCATCAGTGGTTCAACCTTAATTTTATGAAGTTACGAAAATACTTTTTGTTTGCAAAGAAACAAATATAATGACTATTTAACAATTTCTTCTCTTCCCTGTCAGTCTTCGATGCATGTTCACAAGAGTACAACAATGTATGTGTGTGCATTCCTCTGCTTGTAAACAAGGCGCAGCACATCAGGTTCTACGTCAGAAAGCCAGCTCCGGCGTCAGCAGCACCACGCGCATGTGTCGTGATCCTCTCATGAACGTCAGTCGAAGACAGACACTGACGAGAAGAAATTGTTGAATGAAGTCATTATTTTTGCTTTCTTCACACACAAAATGTAATCTTGTAGCTACATAACATTAAGGTTGAACCACTGATGTCACATGGACTATTTTAACAATGTCCTTACTACCTTTCTGGGCCTTGAACGTGTCAGTTGCGTTGCTGTATATGCAGGTTCAGAAAGCTGTCGGATTTCATTAAAAATATCTTAATTTGTGCTCCGAAGATGAACGAAGGCCTTAAGGGTTTGGAATGACATGACAGTGAGTAATTAATGACAGAATTTTCATTATTGGCTGAACTATCCTTTTAAGATTCCAAAATTTCAATAGTCCACTTTAGACATTCTGCTAACTATAAATAACTTTGCAACTACATGTCAACTGACTCTAGTATTAGTAGACTGTTAGGTTATGGTTAGAGTTGAACAAGTTGGCATACCTGCAAAGTTAATTACTGTTTAGTCAGTACAATGCCTGTTGTGGAATCATCAAAATAAAGTGTTAGCGGATATTAAGCAGACAGTTTTCTGATTCTCTAATGACTGGTAGTTGACATGTAGTTGAAAAGTTACATATAGTTAATAGAATGTCTAAGTGTGACCCAAATTAATTTGTTATGGTGAGTGAAGCCATTTTATATGTAATGGAAAGATTACGTCAAACTAAAATCTTATTCCAAAATGTCATCTCCCGTTCCGACTCACTCCGTCAGTATCAGCTCTATCGTACGAAGTCGGACTCTCCAAGTCATGAATACTAGCCCACCCCTCCTTGCCCACCCTGTGCAGTTTACAGGATTAACCATGGGAACATAACATTTGACTTTTAAATGCCGTCAGCTTTTGAAATCCATGCATGGTAAACTTTTAAATCTAGAGAAATCAATGCTCGGACACAATTTGATTAGCTGCAAATTGCCCTCACATTTGTCTATTGCGTGTCCTTTTCGCTCATAGGCTGGCCTGTTCAAACCTGGGCTTCAAATTCCCTCAGAAAGTCGGTGACATTAAAATGTCCTTTGATGTGCCTTGCCTAAGCAGGGAATATGAACAGTAATAGTGATTCTTTAACTTAATGCTTTTCCGGGGATCAATAGCTCTTAAATGCTACAGAGGGACAATTAAAAATAAAAGGGGGGTTGCAGGAGTTGGAATCAGATTATACGCCATTGCCCCTAGCTGGCCCTCAAAAGCACAGTATGGTTTCATCACTAGTCACCCGCACAGCACTCCTGGTTTGTGTGCTGCACATGCATATGCAAGTGGGGCTGCCTTTAAGAGCTCTCAGATCCCTCATATGCCTTGGCCTCCTATCTGAAGGGAGTTTACAGTCTCAAACATTCAGACTACACTTAGTCACTCACTTCCTGCATCTTGATCGATTGGATTGCTCTATGACTTGACACACAATCCATTTACACCTGCATAAATGTGTCTTCAAAAAAGAATGCATTCCACTAATCCAGCACTATATGCAACTATAAAAGGGTTCACTTTTCTGACGATGCTAATGCTATCCATCTTTTATAAGTCTTGAGGGCATTAAAACTCAGGGATCAGATATCTGTCCAAGTAGCAAAATGTAATGACGTGACCAAGTGTAAATAAACCTATACTTAAACAGAGACATTACGAACAGTGGGCCTCAACCAATAATACTATAATTACTTGATTTAAGAGGAAATGTTATCTTATCTTGGTTATTATGCTGGATTCACAAGAATGTACATACATAAGCTTGCTGTTTTGAGCTTGTTGATGTTGATGAATCAAGATTCAATGAAGGAACTCAGTTAAGTATGCCATTTTGAAAACCAATTGATACACAAACACCTTTAATATAGGCCTAGACTGATTTAATAATAATAATATTTTATAAATAAAAAATAATTCATTTTAATTAGTAATAATGACAATAATTAATAAAAATATTATTATTATTATTATTATTATTATTACTATTACTACCACCACCATCATTAGTATTAATACTGTACACTACAATTCGCAAGTTTAGGGTTAGTAAGACTGCTTATGCTCACCCAAGGCTGCATTTCTCTCATAAAAAATATAGTGAAAACAGTAATATTGTATAATATTTCAATATTTTAAAATGTAATTTATTCCTGTGATGGCAAAGCAAAATTTTCAGCAGCCATTACTTCAGTCTTCAATGTCACTTGATCCTAATGTGCTGATCTGGTGCTACAGAAATTCTTATTATTGTCAATATTGAAAACAGTTGTGCAACTTAATATTTTTGTGGAGACTGAAATACATTTTTCATGATTCTTTGTTGAATAGAAATTCAAAAGGGCAGCATTTATTTGAAGCATTTTTTTTTTTTAATGTGAAAGTGATCATTGCCAGTTTTTAATTAATTTAATCCCCCCCACAATCTGGAATATTGACTAACTTCCTTCATGCCTTGCTCTTGGTGATTTCTTGGAATAACATCACCAAATCTCAAGACTGCGATCCCAAGTTTGCGACACTCCATGGCCGCTTTAAAACTTGCTCTGTTTATGTGCTGATATAAATGTCTCCCTCATTCTTCTCCGCCGCTGGCTTTTTGGAAGCAGATCTGTCTGGAAAGGTGGTGGAAAGGGTCGTGAGGTGGCCCAGTCCCCCCCAGCGACTCCTGCTGTAATGTCAAACTAGGGTAATAATACAGCTGTAACTGGAGGCTGGAGCATGATGAGCGCCAGCTCCTGACAGACACGGGCAAATCCAACACAATTAGCCTGGCGACAGCAGGTGTTGCCTGCCTCTGCCGCGTTAGCACGTCTCAGGTTTCCCCCTTTAATGGCCACAAAGTGATCCTAACTTTCAATTAACACATTACCCCTGCCTACATGGCCCCCGCCTGCCTCTCATTTCCCAACCCAGACCATTACCTTGCATGCATGGAGAGGAGTTATGTAGAATGGCCAAGTGTAGTGTGTGATCTTTCATCTCATCATGGGACGTAAGCTGTCACAACACTGTTAATGACCAGAGTTAAAATGACCTTTATGAGGTTCAACAGCTGAACACATAGGAAATTATGGTAAACCTGTTATGTAAATTGGGATAAACGATTGATGAGATGGTTTCTAGAGAAAACATCATTTTTGCTATTTTGTGAATTTTCACACATTAAGCTTTTAAGTCAATGCTAAACTTATCCTAATTTATGCTATTCTTTATATGAGAGAGTATTAAACAAGTTAATTATATGTGGATAATTACAACATGGTTGTCAACCTCAGTGGTGATAAGAAAAGTTCAAGCAATGCTGTTACATAAATGATAAAATAATATAAAAAAATAAATAAAATAAAATAAAATGTGGGACTATAAGTTAAAATAACAATCCTTCACCAAGGAACTTATACATGCTTCACAGTGGCATTGTTTGTCTCCAACTCAGGCATTCAACCTTGGCAATATTTCAGACCAACAATACTTAAAAACAACTCTTAGTCAAGCTAGAACAACCAAAATCTCTCACTAGCCTGTCAATGATGGAAACGCTCCAGTGCTGGACCCAAGGGATGACAAAGAACCAACAGCTACAAAAGGCCAGACTAAAGCTTAATGTCAAAATATGGACACTATGATGATGATAAATACACTGTTTTGATTTCCACAACACCACAATGTGTAGACTGATCCCAAGTACTCTCCAGTGTCCTTTCAAGCTGATCAAGTGTTTATAGACAAAACAAGTCAAAGACAAATCCAGGTCATTACTTGACCAAATGAACTTAATATTGCACAAGTTGAAAAGAAGCTAACAACTGATGTGAAGAAACACCACAGTTCATCAGACAAAATCCAAGACCCCATTTTACTGAGGAAAAAAAAACCCTGAAGTCATAAGGGTACTATTTGGACAAAGTCCAAACAATTAGACAAAATATCGCTATTAAATGATACTGTCAAACAACACATCTGTCAGATAATATAAAACATGCAACTTTGTGATAGTGACTTTGATATCCAAAAGTTTAAAAATACTATCTACTTTGTGTAACAGATGTATACAGGTTAGCAATGCTAATTAGCAGCTAATTGCAAAAATCAATGTTGAAACAGATTTTCGTCTATACATTGTAGTTTTGTCTATACAACTGTCTGCCATACTGATCACATATGTACAGTAAAACACAATGTCACAGCTATCTATTTCATTATTATCATTTTATTAGTGTAAAAGAACAACAAAATGAAGCAGCATTAGTTCTGTTGTGAAGTTAAAGCAGGTTGATAGTGGTGTGATGCAGCTCCTCAGGCTTAGTCAAGCAAAAGAGTCTGTTACCGATTTAATTGGCAGCACAAGTACAACTGTATTACTTTATATCTCTATTAAATGAACTGGACAATGTTAGGGGTCAGGAAGACGGCTAATTACGCCTTCTTTTCATTGAACGTACTGTATACACTTTCAACTCAGATTCACAATCGAGCAGTCATGCTGAATCTTTCAAATGAGCCCACTTAAAACAATACAACATGATAGGCATAAGAATCTTGTTCTTTAATTAAGACTGGGGCACAAAGCTTTAAAATAATTCTGCATTGAAAGGACTGAAAGGTATTCAGCTAATTCTGTGAAATCACCTGCACATCTTCATATCTCCTACCTGTATCTTTCTAAGCCTATGTCTCTTCCCCTCCAGGTGGTTATTAAAAGATACGCCAGAAAGGACTGTCTAGTTATTCAAATTATCTCCAGTATTTATACATTTCATCACTGCTGCGATAGTTCTTATGAGAGCAGATAATAATAATCAAAAGGACCAAAGGGTGAAATCAATGACCCTCCGAGGCCCTGCAGAGAACTGACTAGCCACATATATTACACACACCATATCTCCTCCCACAAATTGAGTTTCTATGTTTGCTATGTAATCAGAGAAAGAATAATCGAGCTTTCCTCAGCGCAGTGCACTTTTGACAGAATACGAAGCGTCCTGCTCTCGCCAGCACATGCTGCACGCTGAATACGCTTCGTTCTCTGGGGAAGCCCAGTCACGAGTAACTCATGTTTCTGTCTCTCTCCTGACCTTGTATGTGGGGCAATGATAGTGCTAGTACCCTTTCCTCGTTTCCTGGGAGCAGGATAAAAATTACAGGTCCCTGCAGTGCCTGGGTAAACATGTGCTCTAATGAAAGTTGGGTGTAATTTGCTCTTTGCCATCTTAACTGTAGTTATTACTGTTTTGAATGGATACATCTGTCTGCGTGAAGTCTTTCATTACCTTCACTCATTACGGGGAACAGCGCATGTCTCCCCAAGGACACGCCTTTTACGTGCTCATCTGCTGAAATGCACATTAATGTAGCAGCCTACCTCAAAACAAATTTGTGTGAAGCAATTAAAAATATCACTATAGGATACAACCGCTCATAAAGCATGTTTCAGAAAATCTATTTTTCCACCCCCTTCTCTCTCTCACTGTCTTCGCAGATGGTATTTGCATGAATGGCACAATGAGCAAGAATTAAGACGGCCTACCTGTGTTCTCACTAGTGTATTGCACTAATTTGATAGCAACAACAACAAGGTTTAAAGTAAACTAACTAACATTACAGACACGTAGAAGCTATTATCAAATGCATATAAGACAAACTTAGCATCTGATAATCATACATTTACACATTTAGCAAACACTTTTATTGAAAGACATTTCATTTGCATCAGTGTATACATAATGTATACTTTCAAAAGCCTATCCCAACACCCACACTTGCAGTCTTAAAACACTTGGGAGTCAATGCGACAGAAGTACTGTAAGTGTCCAAGACTGTCCCAGGTTGGAAAAATGCCAAAGCTCAGTGTCCATAACGCACACCAAATCTCTAATACTGCTTTGGAAGGGTATATGAAGCCAAGCATTTTACATTTTATTTACATTCAATTGAACTACCATAATAACTTACTGCCAGCTATTCCAATTCGTCGTACACTTGTATAATAAAATCATTGATTTGTATTCTGCGGTGTTGTCCACCTACCCATGATTCCAATGTCACTTACACTTGCGACAGTGGGTATATGTGTGTGTTTGTTTCACTTCGTAGTGTGTATTTATACTCCAAGGTGACAGTTGGGCGGGTGGAGGGGGCCGACAACTTATCAGCATCAGCAAATGGACCATAATAGTCCCTCAGGAGAGAGAAAAGAATGGCTTCACTTGACTGCCACAGTGTTCCATATTGGCTTTATTTTATTCACAGTGGTAATGCGATATGTCACAGTGTTGCTAATACACTTCTGTGTGCTGTCATCTGGCTGTAATGCTTATCAGATCCCTGTGCTGATAATTTGCCCTGCTGTCGGGGGCAATTATAGCTGAATGCAGCGGGTTGAAGGCTCGGCGACTGTTGTTACTGCAAGAGAGGCATGACGTGAGCACCGCATCTCTCCTTTCAATGCCGGGCCGGCAGGTTCTAAAGGTGCTCCTCCATTGCCGGGTTCAGTCAGGGCCAAGTGAAGCACCGCATTTGTGTGGAAACTTACCATCAATAGCTGAAGTGTTGTACCTGCAATTGAAAAGGCAGAAAAGGTTGCGATGCATTCAAAATGCTGGCCAGAAAAAGTCAATTAAAACGGCAGGAGCGCAGAAAGAGGCCGTTGTTTGCAATCTACTCCAGAGCGCACAGTGATTAACCACCACTGTTTCTTCCATCTGCTAAATTAGTGGTAGGCAATTGAGGCGCTGCTATCACAATTCTCTATTCAGATTTATATTCATGCTTCTAATATTGACTTGCGGTTTTAAAAATGCAAGCTTTAGGTTTGACCTTGAGCAACTCAAGTTGTGCACACAAAACATAGGATTGAAGTTCCCTACAGTGCTTGACTGAAGTAGCACCGTCTTGAAATGGTCAAAACCTGTCTTTGAGATATCAAATGTAAATGTGAATAAATTCAGGTCAGAGGTGCGCTATTTTATGTTTTCTATTTAATAAAATTAGAGAGGGGCTGTGAAAAGGCACTACTGCAACTCCAAACTGTCATGAAGGTGAAGTCCTCATCAGTGTGGTGTGTAGTGGCAAACAAGGACTGCAGTCTTTGGAACATCTCTCTTCATGTTTTTTTGTTTGCCATTGACATTTTCCCTCCTAAAATAAAAGTTGTCTCTGCGACCTTCCAGTCTCACTGAAGAGTGCAAATCCCTGTTCCCTCTGCCAGAACTCTCTCATTACTCCCTGTTTTAAAGCAAAACTCTCTAGTCCTGGAGGCCTCATTACTGCTGGAAAAAACACCCATGGGACGGGCAAGGAAAACCACAGAGGGGACCCCCTCCTCCGACAAACTGAACTTCCTGAAGTCCTACTCAAGAATGTAAAGAAAAGCCCCCAGCCTGCTGCTCTCCCTGAAGGCAGGACGTCTTTGAGGTACATCAGCTTCATGGCTCAGGCACCCTTCATTAATAAAGTCTGGCACCAGTTTGAGCAAGTGCCAGCTAATTGAAGCACATATGCATAGTAAAAAGACACGGCGCTGAGTATAAAGAAACTTCAGGAACAAGACTAGCGATCCATTTAAAGTTTTCCCAGTTTAACTAATAGCTCATTTGCTTTTTTGGAGGATAACATGGAGCACCTGATAGCCAAAGCATCTTTTTGCAGAAAACTGGAGGGTAAATGGTATCACAATTATTGTCTTTCATATTAGACTATTTATAGCTAATGCTTATTTGGTGACCTTGAAAGGAGAACAGAAAACACAGCTGTGCCTTTAGTTTGACTAAAAATGTTATCTGAACTAACAAACTTTGGACCCATGGCTTTCTTAAGAGAAACAGGGTACGGGAGCCAAAGGGACCCCACACAATTAAATTTTCCCACAAAAATCTGACAGACGGTTTTGTTTTAAAATTGCTGCAAGCTGTGATTCCCACGTGAAACGGCTCGAGTGAGCTTCCTCCCCCTGTCAGTCACTTGTAAGGTTGGAGGGTTTGGTATGTTAAAGTCACGACCTCCTGCTTCAGCGCAAGTGTTGCTGTTCTCTACTATCTCACTGATACAAGCTGCATTGCAAGCAAGGAAATTCAGTAATTATAGACTAAATAAACACTTCATTCAATTCTTGACAACCTGCAGACCTGTAAATCTAAGAACTTCCCCATTTCGCTCAGGCAGCATCACTATTGCTGTGCTAATACTGAAAGTTCCACACAAATGGAAGAGTCCAGCAAGCTATAGGGCTGAAGCAGTGCCCTCACTTTAGAGCAGAAGTGCATGTGGAATGACCTAATGGTCTCTCACGCATGTCCTGAGAGTTGCCCCGGACCCTGAGGTGTCAAATCTATTTGCCCTCTGATACATGCATGTTAACGCTCAAATCTACAGAAAGCAATGTGCAGAAAACTCCATGTAAATGTATGAAGTGAATAAGTCACCATGATGGAAAGTATACTAAAGAATTCATAAAACTTAAAAAGAAGCTATTTATTTGTTTGTTTTTCATACATTATGCCACCTCAGCATCTAAGGCTAATTTCATTGCAAGAACAATGTAAAATTACTTAAAAATAGATAAATAAATAAACAAGGAGATAAAGGACAGACATGATAAAAAACATAATAATAATAATAATAATAATAATAATAATGTAATATTATATACACAGTTTCATTTGATAACATTAGTTAACTGCATTCATGAACTAACAAAATACAAAAACACTTTTACACCATTTTTAATCCTAGTTTAATGTTAATTTCAGTGTTTACTAATACATTTTTATTTTTAATTGTCATTTTTGTTATTAAATAACAAAGACTCTAGTACATGTTAGCTACTGCATTGACTAATTAACTAAAACTTGATTCAGATGTCCCAATTCGATTCTGATTCGCAAGCTCTTGATTGATTTGATTCGATTCTTGATTCAAATCTCAATCTTTTCATTAAATTCAACGAATATAGATTTAATACAAATTTTATATAAATACTATGATATTTGTAAAAAAATAAAATAAAATAACAGTGAACATAAGTTTACAAATGGTGAATTAATAAAAAGGAATTAAGAGCCACAGACCTGTATTTTAAACTTTTTATTTTTTTATACAATAACTGGGCACAATTAAACATTATTTTAACTTATCCTTTAATCAAATGAAAATTAAACCCTTTCATTTTTTGGTAAACAAAGTGCTGCACAGCAGAGGTTTACTGTTAATATTAAATAAAAAATGTTATTATTCCTTTAAAAATAAAGTTTTAATAATATTTATTAGTAGCAGTAGTAGTATTGTTATTACATTGTGTCTTACATTTTACTGCACAATAATAATATACTTCTGTCACAGTTTCTTCAAGTTAAACCAAACTTTTATTTTGACAGGTTGCTGTGAAGAACTTGCAGATGCTGTGTATGTGATATGACAGTAGTTTTTCTAAAATGAAACAGTAAAATGCTAAAGAAGTGTCTCTCAGAGCAGCTGGAGATGAAGTTTGTGTGTTCATATGGTCATATAGTAAGACGAAACTGTGCATCTGCACCATTCAATCACTGCGGAAGCGACCTATGCGTGATGTCAAATGCTTCCGCAGATTTGTAGAATTACTACAGAATTTCACAATTTTTCGCCCAGCCCTAGTTAAATGACACCTTATTGTAAATTCTTAACGTAAAATTTTTAGATGTACTTGAGACAAAAATAAATAAACAAATAGATTTCTCATGACAAACTTTCTAAGTAAAATAGAAGAAACAGATAAATAAGCATTATATTAGCAAGACACTCTCAATCACTGCATATAAGCAAAGAAATAAAACATTACTTGATAAAATTAGTGATATTTTAAGACAACATTACTAACTTATTAGATCTTATAGCTATCAAGGTGTTTGAGACAGAGCAACAAGAACTCTCTAGTTAGGTTTCTGTGAATAAATGTTTACATATGTAGTAGCTTTCAGAATGCAGATCTATTTCATCCACGGTGGAATGTAACACAAGGTCAATATTAGCTCTGGGTGACCTTAATGCCAACAGAGGTCAGAGCTTCTAACAGCTTGCACGCAGGCAGATGGCATCTCTGAAAGATTTAGTAACACATGTCTAGTGAGGTTCCCTTTAGGGAGCACCTTAGCCCATTTATAGCCTGTTCTTTTAGCACATTCTTCTCAGCCGTGTACTGAATACAGCTCACATTGCAGCAGTAAAACTTATTAAGCCATTGACAGCATCAGTGTAAATCCATAAAAATGTGTGTCATAAATCATAATTGTCCACCAGGAGCTTGTCATCGTCTTTTTTTTTAATCCGTGAGTGGTGTCGAATCTACATTAGTCTTAGTGAATTTGTGTTTGTTCGGCTGAGAGAAGTATGAAAGATGAAATGGTGCGTTTTTACAAGCTCACGGTGACCCCTAAGCTGTCTTTTTAGATTTTATACCATTTAGTCAGTTGGAAACAAACACCCTGTAATGTTACATCCATCACACCATCCTACAGCAGACTTCTGCTTCTGTTTGAAAACCCTGCGGTTATATTTGAAGTTTCTAGATGAGTAGAGGTGTTACTCTAAAACCAACTTTCAATTTGCATCCATTCTTGATGAGATAAGCCCGGCAACAGTCTCAGAGGTGTGAACGGAGGCGCTGTGAAAGTAAATCAACATTTAGCTCTCGTTGCATCGATTGCTGGCTGTGAATTTGCTTTGTTTATGACATTGAAGCCCATTGATTGCAAACAACCGACTCTACGCATGCAGCCCAAAACCCTCCAGTACAGCGTAGGCAAGAACTGTTGAGCCAGAGGGGAGCACTTATTGATGGGCCGGCAAATGCTAAAGTCATTTTAATTGATCAGCCTCGGAGCACAGCAGCCCATCCTTCGACGGGAGATGTGTTGGTCTGGGGGGTGGAACCTGAGAGCCATTAGGGTCTAAGCGAGTGTGAACAGATTACTGTGGCTGGTTAAGCTTTAAAATACCACTGATCGCTGTGATTAGCTCTTCACTGGGAACACTGTGAGATCACTGACACTTGCCAAACTCGTGGAAGGGTGAAACGCCATACTCCCAGATCCTCTGAGCACAACGGATCAATGCGCCACTCTCTGTTTCCTGTAACGCTGCTTGTTGCACCGACAACGGGTCACAAGACTGTAATTTTGCTTATAGCCATTTACTGTAGGGTACTGACTCTATAGAAAGAGGCGTCAACAAGTCTGAAAATGTTGAATGTATGTCTGATATTTCCATCTGGCGTCACCATATTGATAGAGTAATCACTGGCTACATTTACAATAAGTATTTATTTTGACAAATTTGAACATTGTTAGACACACTTTTCAAAGAAAGTATAAACATGTAGCAGGCAAGCCTAATTTCTGACTCAAAGATTCTGTTAATTATTTTTCCTGTCATTTGCTGAATTAAAAAAAAAAAAAAAAAAAACCTAAAAAGGAGCAGATCGAATATTGTCTGTTTGGACTGAAGTCAATATCCTTATGGTGATGGCCTTGGGTAATACCCGTAACCATAGCGACAAATAATTATCATAATATAAGTCTTTAAGGTGTTAATTATTCATTTGAAACCATTTCAGAAAGCTCATACTGCTTTAAAGTCAGCATGAAAATTGTTCTAAATGCATGTTATTAATTTTATTGGAAACGATTCATCCAAATGTTTCATTTTTCATAATTATTTTTGACCTCATAATTTTTAATCAAAATGTCATAACTTGATCTTCCGGTGAAATGACAGCCTTCTCAAATTATTTCATCAGCATAAACTGGTCCTTTCTTACAATCGACTGCAAGTTCACATTCAGATCTGCCTCCATCCAATAAACAGCCGACATAAATTATCAAAAAGAAAAAGAATTTGTTTCACTCAGATTTACAAGTATGTCAAAATATGAAAAAAAAAAATCCCTCTGCTTACATTACATCACAACTTTAATCCCCAGTCATTTAGTCATTTGTTTTTTTGCCTTTCTACTACAACAAATAATTTACCCAAAATGAAAGTGGAAAATTCTATAATCATTTATTCATTCTCATGTCTTTCAGAATCTGTATGACTTTTTCTTTTGTGGAACACAAAAGTGGAAATTTACAGCAAAATGTACGATACAAGTTAATTGTGACCACATTCGTCAAAGTAAGATTTTCACAGCATAATGACTTTTGCATTTTAGTCTGCTATTGTATAGTCCCCAGCTAGGTAACTAGTTATGATATAGGCCTAGCTGGGGACTATTTTCAGGCGCTGCGTAATATCATTGCGCCTGCTGCACCCATGGTATGGCAGCAAAGTTCCTTGATTATTACACCGGAATGAGAGTATAGTTCCTAGCCATATCGGCCTAGAAAATCGCAACTTTTTATTTTCCGTCAGTCTTAGTACACGATGTAACTACAGAAGAGTCAAGTTTTAAATAGGAAAAATATCGAGACTCTTTGGGCATTTTTGAACGAGATGCTAACGGTCTAATCAGATTCAATGATCTATGCTAAGCTATGCTAAAAGTGCTACCGCCAGACCCGGAGATCGGCTGAATTGATTCAAAAACGGTAAAACTCAACTGTTTAACTCTTGGGGAGTTGGAAAATGAGCCTATTTTCAAAAAAAGTGGAGTGTTCCGTTAAGACCACTTATGGAAGACTTATTTGGCGCAGAATTTGATTATATTAAAGACAGCAGTTCAGACATATTATCAGACATCTGATAATCAAGTTATGCAAGTGATGGTGAGTAAATAAAGAGTGAAACATGATTTTCACTGAGAGGTCAACTACTGCTATTATCACACGCTGTCCCTGTTCCAAATGGCTGTCAGCTGTATTCTAAGTCAGTCAGAAAAGTCTATTTTAAGTCAGAATAAGACAAAATATCAGGAAACTTTTCAACAGAACAAAAGGAACTATTTGATTGAGTCTGATAATTCTGATGTTATTTATGGAAAACAGAACCATTAGGGAATCTGTCACGCTGTACCTATCTTTATTTTTTTATCAATGCATTTCATTCCTTGTAATGCTTCATGAATGACAGAATGCTACAAGATGTCCAAGCTGGAAAAGACTTTTCAAGTTGACTGCAAATGGGGAGTGGGAATAAGACAGTGACTGAAATGCCAAGCAGTTACCTTCAGTAACAAGGGCCTCAATCATAATGTGAGTGACTCACTTTCAAGTAGCTGTTGAAAGAGCAAATGGATATGAGGAGAGAACAAAAAGAATGTTTCGTCTAATTTCCTGTCCTCTACCTCCATAACTGAAGCTTTCTGCTCTCTCACTCTTTATAATAATGAGCTCACCTTGATATACTGCCACTGGATCACAATAGTTATATGGAATAAAAAAGAGCCAAACTAAGTTTGTATGTGACAAAGAGAAAAATCTCATGTCTACACTTCTCTGAGCTGATTCTGAGCTGTCTAAGAGTTGTCAGGATACAACTGATTCATGTGCAAATGTCCTCCATTCCCCAGTTCACAGTCAGAGTATATAAAACTCACTTTTCCCTCGACGAGAATGACAGCGTGCAGCCAGCGAAGGCAACAAAGCTGTCAAGTACAGCTGTCTGCACAGTGAAGCATCATATTTATTTACTGACAATAAGTTAACAGACTAAACACTGGGGTATCCAGTCAGTTTGGAGAGAGAGGATGCTAATGAAGTTATGTGAGATACTCAGCAGGAATAATCATTTATTGCTTGTGAGCACTTACTCAATTAAAACTGTTACATAACTCCTAAAGGGAAATGGAGAATTGTATTTTAAATGAGCAAAAAGCCTGCTTCCAGTAGTAGAAAGAAAGAAATTCACATTTATTTGTAAAAACTGATTCGATTTTAATTCTAGAATGAATGAACACAGTGAAAGTGACTTGACGGGGTGGGATTTTTTATTTTTATATATATATTTTTTTTAAGTGAAAGCTCTTGAATGTGACAATGATATTAACCATTTTTTTGTTAAAATTTTATGTATGTATGTGTGTATTTATGTAATTATGTATTTATTTATTAATTATTACTACCCCGGTTCTTTGTAAAGGTCAAAATTAAATCCTATATTATTTTTGCTCCTTTTTTGTCAAAAACAAAATAAATATAAAAAATAGATATAATAGATATCTATAAAATATATATATATATATATATATATATATATATATATATATATATATATATATATATAAATAGATATAATTCATATTTCTATTATACTGACAAACCATGTATTTCTGAAAAAATGTTTTGTGATGATTTCAATTTCATTTTTAAAAATTAAAGTTAAAAAAGATAATTAAAAAAAAAAAATTTGTAATCATTTTATTTTCTATCTTTTTTGAGATCATCACATATTAGCCCTCTTACAAAGTGTAAACATAACTGAATTAATGTTTTTCATAATCCATGAGTAGCCATCCCAAACTTTAGACTGGTATTGGTTTCACTTCCTCAAAAGAAAGTGGTGTAAATTCTGCCTAAAAGTCTCAAATCCAATAGGGGACAATATAGAGCATCTTTATCCATTCATGTAGGTTTTTGGGGTCATGCATTCTAGGGTTAAGTGATCTGTCTGTAACAATTAAAAAAAAAATAAATAAAATAAAATAAAATAAAATATATATATATATATATATATATATATATATATATATATATATATATATATTCAAGAGAGTCAAGATTTTATTTGTCACATACACAATTATACAGAGTATAACCAGCAGTGAAATGTTAGTCAGGTCCGCTCCATGGACAGTGCAATTATATGCAATACAACACAAGAATATACATAAATATGAAAATAAAAATAAAAATAAATAAAAATGAAGTAGAAGTAAGAAATAAAATCTAAAATAAAATGTGCAAAAAAAAATAATAATAAGTGTGCAGGACAGTATACTGTAGACTTAATAAATAATAATATAAGAAGGAATGTGCAAGAAAGATGTGCAAACAGGTTGTATGGGGTATTTCCCTAGCAGCAATACGAATGGTAGAAAAATTAATAATAGCTTACTGATTATTAGTGGTTATTAAATGAGTCATGTTGGTGATTATGAGACCGAGTTTGAGTTTAGGAGCCTGATGGCCTGGGGGAAGAAGCTCCTCCTAAGTCTCTCAGTTTTTGCCATCAGGCTACGGAAGTGCTTACCAGATGGTAGCAAAGTGAAGAGACGGTTACCAGGGTGATTTGAGTCTTTGATGATTTTTACAGCTCTGCTCTTGCAGCGTTTGAGGTAGATGTCCTGCAGGGAGGGGAGAGCAGACCCTGAGATACGCTCAGCTAAGCGCACAACTCTCTGCAAGGCTTTACAGTCTTGATTGGAGGTGTTTCCATACCACACTTTCTATGGTCCCTGAATAGAAAGTTTTCAGGATTGCTAGCGAGACCCTGAATTTCCTCAGCTGTCGCAGATGGTACAGTCTTTGCCTGGCTTTCTTGACCTGTGTTTGAATGTGTGTAGTCCAAGTCAGGTTCTCAGAGATGTTTACACCGAGGTACTTGAAGCTGCTCACCCTCTCCACAGGGGTCCCACTGATCATAAGAAGAGTGTAGGGCCGCTGCTGACTCTTTCTGAAGTCCACAAGCAACTCTTTAGTTTTGCTCACATTCAGAGAGAGACAGTTGTCCTGGCACCATGATGTAAATCTCTCTACCTCATCCAAGTATGCGGTCTCATCATTGTTGGAAATGAGGCCCAGAACCACAGTTTCATCAGCAAATTTCATAATAGATGTGGAGCTATGAGAGGACATGCAGTCGTGTGTGTAGAGGGAGTAGAGCAGGGGACTCAGGACACAGCCCTGTGGGGCTCCTACGTTCAGGGTGATGGAGTTTGAGATGGACTGGCCAACTTTCACCACTTGAGGTCTGCCGGTGAGGAAGTCTTGAATCCAGTCACAGAGTGAAGAGCTTAGGCCAGGTTCAGAGTTTGGAAGCTAGCTTGATGGGGACTATAGTATTGAAAGCTGAGCTATAGTTAATGAATAGCAGCCTTACATAGTTCCCATTGTTGCTGTCAATGTGTGTGAGGGAAGAGTGGAGGATGTGAGAGATGGCATCTTCAGTAGATCTATTGGGGCGACAGGCAAACTGAAGAGTGTCCAAAGTAACAGGGATGGAGGACCAAATGTGGCTCTTTACAAGTCTCTCAAAAACCTTCATGACTATTGATGTGAGGGCAACTGGACGATAGTCGTTCAGGCAAGAGGGTTTATTGTTCTTAGGCATAAGAACATGTTCTTAGACTCATTAAAGATGGAAGTAAACAAACCAGCGAGCTGATCAGCGCAGGACCTCAGAACACGGCCAGTAATTCCATCAGGTCCGGCTGCTTTCCTGACGTTCACTTTCTTTAGGGCCCTCCGAACTTCGTCCTCCGACACGGTGATCACATGATTATCGCTGCTCTGCCTGCTGCTTCCTGACGCGCTGATCGGCAGAGACGCGCTGCCGCCATTGCATTCAAAGCGGCCGTAGAAGCTGTTTAACTCGTCAGCCAGCAACGGGTTAGCTCTAACCACTGCGGAGGATTTGTTTCCAAAGGCACAGATAGTCCTCAGTCCCTGCCACATGCGTCGAGAGTCATTGAGCTGAAAATGAGACTCAATTCTCTCCCTGTATCGGAGTTTGGCGGCTCTTACTGCACGTCGGAGAGCATAGCACGATGCTTTGTACTCGCTCATGTTCCCTGACAAAAGACCGGCATTGTATGCAGCACGGATTGTTCTGTCCACCCACGGTTTCTGATTTGGGAAGGTCCTTACAGTTATTGTTTCGGTAGCTTGTTCGGTTAGCGTGTTTACAAAGCTCAATGCTACATCCGTGAACTCGCTGACGTCAGATGAACTCGCCCGGAACATGTCCCAGTCGACGTCATCAAGAGCCGCCTGTAGCATAGCTTCTGAGTGGGAGGACCAGCGCGTCACTACTCTCTGCACCGGGGGTTCCTGAGCGAGCCTTTGTTTGTATTCCGGTGTGAGGAAGATGGCGGCATGGTCCGATTTGCCAAAAGCCGGTAGTGAGCGGGCTTTGTAGGCATTCTTAAACTGAGAGTAGCAATGATCCAGTGTATTCGGCCCTCTAGTTGGACAGGATACATGTTGATGAAAGTTCGGCATGACCTGCCTGAGGTTGGCTTTGTTAAAGTCCCCCGCGATGATAAAGGCAGCGTCAGGATGTTTGTTGATGTAGCCGCTGAGCACATCGTGAAGCTTAGACAAAGCCAAGTCGGTGTCTGCCTGTGGTGGAATGTAAACAGCAGTAACAATGATCGATGAAAACTCCCGGGGCAGATAGAATGGGCGGCAAATAATGGATAGATGTTCCGAGGCGAGCAGGAAAGCGACAGAGTGGAGACATTCCTGGGATTACACCATTTCTTGTTAATCATGAAACACACTCCTCCACCTTTGGATTTACCGGCCTCGGCTGTTCTGTCCATCCGTAAAACAGAAAAGTTGTCAGACGGCGTTACAGCAGTGTCCGGGACCGAGGGCGTGAGCCATGTTTCAGACAAACAAAGGATGTTACAGTCCCTTATGTCCCGTTGGAAACTTATCCTGGCTCTAAGATCGTCCATCTTATTCTCCAAGGATTGGACATTGGCGAGCAGAATGCTCGGTAGAGGAGGATTGTGAGCCCTTTTCCTCAGTCTGTTGCGAATCCCAGCGCGTTTCCCGCGGTGTTTCTTGATCCATCGCCTTGGGGGGTTATTCAAGTACCCATTGTTCTCCTCCGTGTACCGAAGAATCTTGAGTGGCCACGATGGATTCGGGGATAAAGTGTCCTGAAACAGGTTAGTGTAGCGGTGTCCAATGTCCAAAAGTTTTCCTTTGTCGTAAGTGATCAGTGCAGACGTTATGTGTGTAAAAAGAGAAAGCAAAAGTAAGTAAAAAGATAAATAAAAGCACAATCTGAGCGGAGCGACCTGGACGGCATCCAAACACAGCGGCGCCATCTTGGGACATCTAGATGAGGATATATATATATATATATATATATATATATACCTATATAAATGACAACTATAAACCACAGACGTTCGAATCAGGCCATAACCTGTGTAAGTCACTTGTCATCAAAAGAAGCAGAGGCAACAGCTTGGATGATCTTCTACCACAGAGCGCACAAGCCCTAGAGTGACAACTATCCTCCCAGATAGAAAACTAGTGCCCTGTGGTTAATGTAATAATCTCTCTGGATCAGGCCCTCTTAAATGGTGAGAGTAATAACACTTGTAACCATATTTGAGCACTGAAGAGCAGGAACAGCGTGATGCTTGGCATTTGAGAGGCACAAGAGTTTAATCTTACGCTGAAAGAAAAAAAAAAAAACATCCTCCTATCTTCTTCAAATCATACTGAATTAGTGTACTTCCCCACTGGCATCCATTAGAGAAGGTGACCACAGTGTTTGTTCCAGGCTATTAGATCTTATCCATTTAGCGGACCCTACCGGGAGGAGTCCGTTTGGAGATGAGGATACACACAGAGAGGTGGCCGCTCCCCTGCTCTGATCGAGGCAGAAAGGACAAGAGACCACCAGCTGACATGGGTAACAGCTTTCACAGAACAGCTTACACTGTGTATAGACTCAGATATAATGAGAATGGTGAGGGGTCAGATAATCTTAGAGGAAGCAGATTAAATAGTGATTATTTGCTGAAAGTCCTTGGTTAGAACCAAACCAGAGCACGAGGAAGATTCATGCTGTGCAGATGATAAGAGTCATCATACTGCAGTTCATTTTATGTGCAATTAAGAAATTTTAATTCTTGTTTGTTCATTATATGTACGGCATAGAGTTATCTGTCTAATTAGGTTCTTTGTATTGAGGAAAAGTAAAAATATTACAACTGGATCCAATGGTGTTTTATTAAATTTGCATTGATAATTGAATTAAAGCTAATATTTTACAGTTAACCTTACACAATATTTCAGTGTCTTGTCAGAGATCAATAAAATGAGCCATCAATATGACCTCCTTCCTCAAACTCAAATAAAATAAGGAATTAATAAAGAAAATAAAGAACAAGAACATCGCTGTCCATTCGATGCCAGATTCTGTTTCCTTGTGATATGATTAGCTATATCACTGAAATGCAAGACCTCATATTGATTCTTGAAATGAAGGGCTTTTTCCCCCAATTGTATCTGATCCACTCATTCTGGCCCCCAAAGATCAGAGGCTGTGTTTCAGAGATTGTGCACACATCAAAGGCCTTTTGGACAAGATAATCCACCTAACTAGGTAATAATGCTATTTTCTCCTCGCAAAACATGTTTTCAATGAAATTATCACCACTGGATTTCAACCAAAGGGCTTTGGAGCTTCCGTTTCTGATAGCAGTTAGTGTGCAGGAAGAGTGCAAAGCTCTCTTTCAAGTAATTTAAGACAAAAAATATCTCAGTACCTTGTTGAGCCATCCAAGTGTATTAGAAGAGGAAGGAAAGCAGCAAAGCTGCCACTCCATAAAGCAATTATCCCCTTTCTTTACTCCATTTCAGATTTAGATGCAAAAATTGTGATTACAATTGTTCAACGGGGTAGTGTTTCACAAAGATTACCAGAAAAAAAGCAAATGGATGTTTGTGCCAATTTAGTCCTATTTCCTGGAACAAAAAAAAAAAGTGTATCACTGAGTCTTACAGTAAATAAGCACCTCTAGGAGACTCTCCTTCAGCCAGCTGAAAAATATAAATGATGAATAACTATTGTCAGTTAAGCGCTATAGCGGCAAGGCCACAAAATAGGACAGTTTTGTTATGTGTGCAGGTGAAGATATGCAATATGACCCCAGCGGGACCTTCTATTCTCTCATTTCACTCTCATATTTGCCATCACTTCCTCCACAATGCAGTGCAAATAATACCCAAAATTAGGTGACACATGTTCATACCCCTTCCTAGCGTATTAGAAACTAGTCAAACACTGTGGGCGATGAGATGGCCTTTCATTTTCTTATTCAAATCAGTGAAATTGACTGCCTGGGACACCAACAACAAGATTGTTGGAAAGGAAGCTGTTTAGATTCACAGTCCATGTTCTCATATTTATAGAAACATGTTAATTAAAACGAGGAATGGCATTTTGGCCTTTACCATTTCTTACAATATCGTAAATATAAAAATTTATTTGAAGGAACGCTCTATTGTGCAAATGTTTCTCGCGTGCTGAACTGCAGGTTATGCAAGGAGTAGGAGGCCGTGTCTAGAAAAGTTCACAGACCGTTCTCTATATTTCATGTCACGATCTAAACAACACTCCCACTCCAATCAAGCTCTTATTTTTAGACGTGATCCTGTCCATCATTTCCTGTTACAGTCATCATTAGCACCTCTCTATTCCAGCATGATGACTGCCAACTGTTCGCTTCCGGAAGCCTCCAAACAGCAGCTCTGACCCACGACTACACATGTCAGCCACAAACACACACATGCACACAATGTGTGTGGCCCAGACAGCATGCATCCCACCTCAGACATGTTTAGTACATGCTAAATAAAAATGGCTTTGATCAACATAAGAAAAGGTTCACATAAAGGGTGAAGAAACCAATATGCATAGCATTAAGGGGAAGAAAGTGATATCTGCAGAGTTTGTAAGCAACAAACATGTCATTGCCACCCCATTGAGCATGCGACAAACACTGAATATATCTAATATTTCATATGCATCACATTCATTAATAGCATACATAGCCAATCCTGTGGGTGCTTGGGGCTCAAGAATCCACAGAAATGGCCGAGTACTCACATTGGAGGATAATAATACACACAAATGCCTGTTTAGAGTGGCTAGTTAACTAAAAAAAACAGCGATTTAGCATTTGTTTGCACTACATAGCTACTATACCTGCTAGATAACCCTGATGAAAAAACACAGCATATGCTGGCTAGGTAGGCTATGTTTTGAAGCATGACTGCTAGTTTGAGCTGGTTTATGCTGGTTCTTAGCTGGTCATGAGCTGGTTTAAGCTGGTCATGTGCTGGTCCTAAGCAGGAGCTAGTTGCTTAGGACCAGCACATGACCAGCTTAAACCTGTTTTATGACCAGCTAAGGACCAGTATATACCAGCAGTCATGCTTCAAAACATACCTAACCAGCATATGCTGTTTTTTTCAACAGGGAAAGTTGCTTGTTAATGGTAAAGCTACACTATTATAAAATTACTGCTATGATACTTATGTAGCTTTTAGATAGTATCACCTGAACAAGAATATTAGACACTCAGTAAAGCAAGACCTTACAACGGTTATGAAACAGCCTCTCATGCAAACAACTCTCAATTAGAGACCTCAACCACATTACAAAGTACAACTCTGAAAAGTTCACAATAGTGACACTCAGGAAACCAGCCCGGCTTTCAATCACTGCACTCGAGTGCCTATTTTCCTGCTTCCATATAGATCAGTAAACAAATCATTCTAAAATTATGCCGGGATGGCTCATTTTCTTATTGACTCCTGTGTGCAGCTATTTTAATCATTACCTAATTGTCTAGCTGCTCTATCGACAGCGTGGTGGCCCTGCCGTAGTGATTTGTGCTGACACTGCCAGGGGCCCACTGGATCTGGGTTAACCTTTTGATGTCCATCGACGCTCTGTGCACTGATGATGATTGATCGAGGTGGCCCTTGCCGTTAGATAATACCTAATCAGCGTTCGGAGTAATTTGTGTAAATGAGACCTCATTATTGATGATGGCAACTTCAGAAGCCTTCATGCACACTAATACCGGGCCACCGATGGATCTGCGAGAAAACTTTGTTCCAGAACGTCAAAAGAGTGTAGAGGCGAAATGTTCAAGAAGTCCATGTTCAGACTGCGATGAACCAGGCTGATTTCTCTCTGCTTAAAAGTTACAAAGGTACAAATTCTCTCAAATCATATGATGCATTAAAAATCACGCATACAGAAATCTAACCACCCCTCTAAAGCTCTTTAGGGGGAAATGCTTTTTTACAACAACCACACAAAGAAAGACTCAACTCTACATTATTCATCTCATAAAATCACTTAATCGCCACACACATTTTGCTAACCATCATCTGCATATTCTTCTTAATACGACTTAAAATTCACTCCATTATGTGACTCCCTTATCTTTTTGAAGTTATCGGCTGGTGAACTGTGGCATAAATGACTTTCTCTTTCCTAAGACTACTTATTTAAGAAATCATTTTGTCAGCAGCCAATCTGAAATAAGTGTGGTGGAGTATTAAAATGATAATAGGCAAGTTCTTTTGCGGTATAGCCATTCGCTAAAACCTGGATTATAAAAAGTTACTATTTAATATATCCTTTCTCGAAAGCAATTCAACCTCCAGGTAACAATGAGGAGAGAGAGCCTTTAAAATAAAGGGTGGGCGATGGAGATAATGAATTATTCTAATTATTTCTTAAAGGGATAGTTCAATCAAATACGTAAACTTCTGTCATCATTAACTCACCCTCATGTTGTTGCAAAACCGTATGACTTTTTTTCTTCTTTGCGTAATACACAAGATATTATGAAGAATGCTGGTAACCAAAAAGTTTCAGTGACCCTTGATTTTCATTGTATGGAAAAAAACACTGGGTTTGAGCAAATGAAGACTGAATTTTCATTTTTGGGTGAACTACGCTTTTAAGAGCGATACATGCACTTATGGAGGGCAAGAATGCACTGATGACAATAAAAGGGGAGAACAAACTTGCCTCAGTGAGATGACAAAGGTGGATGTCTGCCATATATGATATGATCTCTGTGTGCTGGGCAGCATCTGAGGTTCGACTGTAATCTCATAAAGGATGTTCACATGTGTTCGTATGCTGGAGGGCTCTTGTATCTGCTCCAGTCTGGCTCCTGAAGATGGAGCTCTGCTCCAGCAATGTGGGTGCAGGGCTCGGCCACCACCCCGTCGCTCTCAGGACCTGATGATGATTGATCATGTTGTTTTCTTCATTACTTTAAACCCAATCAGTGCTTGCTGTAATTTGAGTAATGATAGCTCATTATTGCCAATTGCACATTTAAGGGCTTAATTTACCCTTCTCTGGTGCACCTTTGGGACATCTGCATACGGCGGACACCTTCGGGATAAGGGATCAATAATTCTCCATCTTCCACTTTTTAACTAGAATTCCTCCTGTTTAAGAATCCTTTTTGATATCTGCAGCTGGGACTGTGTAAAGACAAAAAGAAAAAAAAATAACTGCATATTTCTGTACAATTTTTAGGAAGTTAAGTATAGTTTGTGGAAAGGCTGAAATGTCCATTTGAGGGTTTGTGGTTCAGGAAAAACCACAAACTCTCAATCATAATAAATAAACAGTACCTTTCAAACGTTTGGGATAAGATTTTTTATTTATTATTTTTTTAGAGAAATTAATACTTTTATTTAGCAAGGATGCGTGTTGATCAAAAGTGACAGTTAAAACATTTATAATGTAACAATATATTTCAGTGAAATAATGTATGTCAAATAAATGCTGTTCTTCAGACATTTCTATTTATCAAAAAAATCCTGAAAAAAAGTGTCACAGTTTCCACAAAAATATTAACCAGTGCAGCTGTTTTCAACATTGATAATAATGAGAAACATTAACATTTATTTATAAATACATAACATTTTATAGCATTTTGTAAATCTGAAATGGTCAAAGGCAATTTCAGTTGAGATATGAACAACGTGTTATACACAACCTGTTAAACAATTACACTGATCAAACATGCAGATGTTCTGTGTTGTTAATTAATGATGAAAAGTAATTAGATTATGGAGTCCATAACACTGTTTATCAGCCTTTATGCAAACTCCATAATATATGTCAAATATCACAGCACATGACCTCCACCTTACATTCAGTGGCAGACAAACTTTGGGGACAGCACACACTGTAAATCCACAACCATTAACCTTTACATCGGTTTCCTGGTGAGATATCGACTTGTTCACACATTCATGTATTTCAAGGGGTATTGAAAAAGTATTCATACAGGTAAATGATCTGTATTTCTGCTCCTTCAGTTCAAAGACTAAAACAGTAAACTCATTTAGCAAAAGCTTGGATCGTCTCTCCTGCAAGCTGAGGCTCAGATGCAGTAGAAAAGAGAGTGTCAGCGAGGTGGGAAAAGAGGGGTCACGCGATACACACCAGGATCAGAATCAACAGGAGATTTGGTAACAGAGGAACCCTTCATCCTCCAGGAATCTTTGTGAGATTGGGGTGATTCATCATGCTAGAGCATTATTGCTGCCCTGATTTCACTTTGAGTTCCTAGGGTTTTGGCACACAAGCACACTTTCAGGCGTAATAATCACAAAAAATCGGGGAAAAAAGGTGAAAACTCAATAGGGAAGCATAATTATCTCCCTATCTATTTACATATAACTGCTGTTTAAGCTATGTAAAGAATTTCATATTGAATATGCCTGTGGTGGAATAATAGTCTGTGGCAAAACAAACCATCCTGAAAAAAAAATATCACTTCTTTACAGAAATAGTTCACTCAAACATAAAATCATTTACTCCTGTCGTTCCAAACCATGAATTAATGTGCTGGTCACTTTATTCACTATAATGAAAGTGAATAAGGACTGGGGCTGTTACAGTATGCTACAAAAAAAAAGTGGTCCATTCAACTTGTGCACTACTTGATTTTACGAATTGGATTGATTTGGTTTTTCCATCCAGAAATGAAAATTGATATTTCACTTCAGAAGACATTGATTCATCAACTGGGATCATATGGAGTACCTTTGGGTTTGTTTTGCACGGTTTCTGAAGAGTCAACTTTAAGGTACCTATCCACTTGCATTATATGGACTCACAGAGATGGGTTCTTTTTAATAAATAAATAAATAAATAAAACAAATTCTCTGTTTGTGTTCCACAGAAGAAAGAACAACTGGTCATACAACTGGGATAGCATGAGGGTAATTAAACAAGGAAAAAATTGTTTTTGGTTGGTAAATTTTGGTCAGTGTGTTACAAAATGCTATCACATGGCTTCAGAAGACTTGGAATATAGAGCAAAAGTTGTATGGACCATTTTAACTATACTTTTATGGTGCTTTTGCATCCGTTTGAAGCTGGGTTTGGAATCGCATAAAGGTTAGTAAATAACATCAGAATTTTCATTTTTGGACGAACCTTTTTAATGGTTAGTACTATTGACGCTGCACCACGATATAAACACCACTCACCAAATTCTTTATGTCAAAAAAGAAGGGGATTCAAAGTGCTTAAAACGGGTACAGGTGTCTTAAACAAACAATGGTCTCTTTGAAAGTACTCAAAACAACTGTGATGCACTGATGTCCTAAATTGCAGCAGAAGAATGGAGCTTTCTATCCATGTTCGGGTACCTATGATATCATTCTCGGAATACAGTCATTGCTGCCCTTTTCATCTTCCTGCCTTCAGAGAATTCCTCTAGAAAATGTTGCCTCCTTTCTTCTGCTGAAAATTTCAGTTCATCAAAAGAGAGGTGAATCTAAGTCCTTATACTGTGGCCACAGCCATGTACAGTATCATTAAAGGGTAAAATGCGGAGGGCCTACAGATAGGGCTTGTCCAAGGACATGCACAAACACACTCAAATACACACTCACACATACACAGAGGGGCATTTGATGTTATCCTTTGTCAATGTTTGAAGCCAGATCCTTGTTATCACAGTGCTGTTCTGGGCTCCATTTCTTGGCTTTTTGAGAGCAGGTCAGGGGCTTTCATGTGAGAGGCACACTCACAGCATCTCTGCAGACGCCAGCCGAGAAGGACCACAGCTTCAGTGCTGCTTATCTTCCCCAAACGCCCATGTTCACAGATAATATAAATATATAACCACGTGGAGGCCATAGCGAGTGCACAAGAACACTGTATTTGCACTTGACAAGACGTTTGACACATTCTGAAGATTAAAATTGGAAGATTAAATGTGTCAGTTTAATAAAATGGACTGAACTACGCAGGCAGCTATATAAATATCTTTCTATTGAATAAAAATGTGTCAGATATTATCATATTGTTCAAATACAGTATATGCCACACTGCATTTATTTGACCAAAATACAGTAAAAATACTGTAGTAAGATTGTAAAATATCAAAATGTGCAATTACAAAACAAAATAACCATTTTCTCTTTTTAAATGCATTTTATTTCTGTAAGGGTAAAGCTTAATTTTCAATTCTAATATGCTGATTAGATTTCTTATTATTACCAATGTTAAAAACATCGTTGTCATTCCACTTAATATTTCTCTTTAAAACTTATTATATCTTGCTTAAAAGCTGAAACAAGAAATTATTAAACTGAAAAATGTATTTCAAGCTTTTTTCCCTTTAACACTTTTCCTTAATGTTTGCTTAATACTGAATTATTTAATACTAAACTTTTTTAATGCTTTAGAAGACTTGGAATATAGTGTAGCCATGCCATATAGGCTACGTTTTTGCAGAAATTTTATATTTATAATATCTCCTTTTGTGGGCTACAAAAGAAAGTAAGTCATATAGGTTTGGTGTAGGGATGTTCATTTTAACCGTTTAACCGTTAACCGACCGATAAGAATTTTGACCGGTTAATACAGTCAGTTAAACGGTTTAAAGTCACTTATTTATTTTTTTTCAGTAATTTATCAAAATATTTTAAAAGGTTTCCTGCATGGTTAAAATAAGCTATGCATATACAAAAATAAGTTTTTTAAAGAGAGAGAGAGAGAGAAAAAACAATCGCCTATAAGTCGCATTTTATTATTTAATTCAGAAATAGGCCGACGCGAATTACAAACATTATAATAAATACTGCAAACATAGCTAGGCTATTTTACTTCCCCTCACTCCACAATAAATCCTTTCAATTAACAGTAGGCTATTTAGAAAAGAACAAGAATTAAAAATGTAAGAAGCTATAGCTATATAAACGACAAACCAAAACGAATTAATTTAGGCTAAAACGAAACTGAAACCAATGTTGGGTCTCTCCTTCGACACAAAATCAAATGTTTCTGTATTCGTGATGTATTTGAATGCCAAAATATTATTTACCTTTTATGTAGGCCTTCTTCACTCGCATTACAATATCCACGTAAAACTAAATGTTTTGCATAACTTCACGGCGGTACGGTGATAGCACTTCACGGTAGGGCTGGTCCGAATACCATTTTTTGAGCTTCGAAGCTTCGATAGTAATCAACACCGAATATTCGAAGCTTCGGAGGGAGGGGCTGAACATATTCTTCTCTCTAATAAAAGGCAGGAATCTCTGTGCATCTATCTGTCTGTTTGCTTTTTTATTTAATATTCAGAGAACCATTCATCCAATGACTTCACGTGTGGCAGGAGGTGACCTGCGGACCCAAGGGGGGAGTGCAGTGTTTGCATTTGGTGCAATATGGACACGAAGCACGTTCTCAGTGTAATAAATACAGAACAGCGCTGGGCAGGCGCAGCTTCGCGAGCATGGCAGGGCTTATATGCTCCGAGAACTGCACTAGTGATACAAAACCTTACAGGTCTATTAAGAGCAATACTTTTAATAAGGTAGCCCAGTGCTTAATTTGTAAATTGAGAGGTCCCGGAATAAGCGGGGTAACGGATCCCGGCATGGAGATTGGACCAATCTTTGGTGATTAAGCGCGGCTGGTTATTTTATAAAGTTCGTCTGGTCATGAAAAACTGGAAACATATGAGATTTTAAAACAGCAATTTCTGAAGCCTGGAAAAGTTTTATAAAAGTCATGAAATTTTATTTTGCACAATCTCTACTAATAGAGTTATATTTAATCCAGATTCCTAAGATTTTGTGTGTAATATATCATAGTTCACTCATTCCGCAGCTTTCAAGTTTATAATGAGAATACCTGCAATATTTATTGAATAGCATGTAGGTTAAAACGAGTAAATAAATCCACAAAATATCAAATTAAATCAGTCATTTGAAAACAGCATGAGTGATTCAGCTGGACCACGTCTTCCCTCAAAGCGGCTTCACATCAGCACATCTCGTGTGCACTACATGAGCTACTGCACGCTGACTCAAGACTTTCGCTCGCATCTCGAGACAGTTGACTGAAAGAAAATGCATGCATCGCATTCGGTTTTGTGATAGCAGAGGGTCCGTTCACATGTCGCGTCTTTTGAGCGCTTAAGTTCATTATTTCAAATGTAGATGTGCGGCAAGCGCGCTCATAAGAGAAGCGGGCTCATATATGCATGCTATAGGTCAGCACGAACGTCTTTCATTGGCTAACGGTCTGTTCCTGGTGCAAATGTTCAGCCAGGCGGACAAGTTGAGAACCGTTTCGTGGGGTTCCAGGTGTTCGAGAGAAAAAAAAAAAAGGATATTGAGTCTCAAAATTGAAAATCAGAGGCACACCAACCCGAATCAGTCTTCTGGTCAGCCTACTTACAGTACAGATTTACCTGCAGCTAAAATAGTGTGTTTTTCCATCTGTTTGACTGATTGTTTTTATAATGATAATGAACAGGCTGCATTGTCAAGGTAGAATGCTTAACTGTGTTCGCGCATGCGGCACCAGCGCAATCACTTGATTTTTTTTCCTTCTAACAGTGGAAGCAACTACTCCTTTTAGTCATGAAGATAATCGGAATTGCTTTTATTTGTGTACATTCACAATAAAAACAAATCTTTGTGCTTTTGTAAAATAAGGCTAAACAAATAGGATGCCGCTTTCTGCTGTCTGGTTTCCTTTCGCGCAACACAAAAATGAACCGAAACTCTGCATTGTTGCACAGTTTTTCTTTCGTTTTCTTTTTAAATTATTATTTAAGTGAAAATATATTTCTCGTATAGGCCAATTTATTTGTTATAATATATATACCTAACTTTATTATGTTTTTCTGCTGCAGGTGCGTATGTGATATGATATGATGACCATGTGAATCCTCATGTTCTGTTGCTGCTTTTTGTGCATGTAAAATTAATCCCCGGAAAACAAATGTTAGTATTTTTAATGCGTCACAGACACTTATTCTTTCGAATTTAATTCGGTTCTAATTTAAAGTAATCGTGTCGGTTAACGGTTAATAATCGATTAACGAGCGTCGGTTGTCGGTTAGGAAAAATAACCGAAATGAACATCCCTAGTTTGGTGAGTAAATCTTGACAGAATTTTCATTTTGGGAACTAAACCCTTACATTTCAAATCTAACAAAACTTCATCCAAACAGAACATGAACTGTGATGCTAGGGTAAAAGTTATCGAAAAGCATAAAAGATCAGTGCATGACCAGCATGAGCTCACACATGCTTTAGTCCGTCATTTTTGGGCTTTATGCTCTTATTTAAACCTCCCTGCTCAACTTTCCCATTTCACAGGCCTCAGAAATCAACCAATTATAGGCTATGCAAGCAGTCATGTCACCCCCCTCCGTACCGATGCGGCTATTTCCTGTTTCAGATTAGCCTTGCAATGCTAGAAGAGCCATGACTGGGGAGGGCCTGCAGTGACACAGCACTATAAAAGCACAGGGCTGGAATAAAGGGGAACTGAAATAACTCAGACATAAAAGTCTGCAATAAAATATCTTTTTTATTTCCCTTTTTACACACAAGAAAACTTAAGCAAGGCTAATCTACGGTAAGAAGTTACAAGCCTGAAAATCTTTCCCCTGTGTTTGTACCATAAAATAATTGGTGTTTAGGCCTATTTCACACTAGGAATTTGAACCATATGTGCCTTCAACGAGTCCCCCGAGAAAGGCAAGAGAGGGAGAAAAGGGGGAGGAAGAGAAAGAGAGGGAGGAAGGAAGAAAAAAAGAGAAAGTTTATGGGTTGGATTTTCTATTTGACTGTAATCACTTCTCTGGAGGCCCATTGGAGTCCCCAGGCCAAAGAAAACAGTTATGATTGGAAAGTGATACAGCATGCTCACATGCTGATAGGATGGCTAGAATGTTCTTTTCCTAAGCTGTACTCTTCTTTTACATCTCCTGTAACTTTGTGCTCCAACTTCTCTGCCATGAGGGAGTAGATGCAGAGAGGAAATGGAAAAGAAAGAGGGGGGTTGAGTAAAAAAGTCTGGTCTCTTAAACCCTTGAGCTGCCCCGGGCTGTTTTCTCTTGTTAATGACCACCTATCACCCCCTCACTCTTTTCACAAAGATTTACAAGATAAGTGAAGGGCAAATTACCATGAAATGATTCGGGCTCCTCCAGAATGTCAGGTGGTATTAGTGTGAGGAACGTGCATCTATAATCTTTCAACCATTTTCTGACTACAATACAGAAACACAGAGTCAACTCCAGGGGAACTGATATAGGTAAGGATGTTTTCCAGCCAAATACTAGCCCGAGTATCACAAGCAAATCTCCTACATGTGTGAGTCAGGGCAGAGAGAGCGAGACAGAGCAGTCCAAACACAATACGCATTTTTGCTTTTAAAAAACTATTCTGACTTGAAATGTGAAACCAGATTTTCAGAAGTTCACCTCTTTCTTCCAGCCACATGAGGAACAGACTCTTTCGTTCAACCCTGAAATGATTCCATGTGCTTCTCTCGTTGGCCCAACACAGCCATCTGCCAACCATACCAGTCCTAGCTGTGCAACTTCCAGGACCCCACTGAATATTTACTTTTTTTAACCTTGGTTATTTCACAGTGTTACAGGTTGATGTTAGCTACTTCACATTTACACTACTGTTCAAAACACTTAAAAAAATAAAAAATAAAAAAAAAAGAAAGAAATTAATACCTTTATTTAGCAAAGTTAAATTAAATTGATCAAAAGTGACAGTAAAAACTTTTATATTGTTACAAAAAATTAAGTTCTTTTAAAGTTCTATTCATCAAAGCATCCTGCAAAATAGCCTATATCCAAGTTTCCACAAAAAATAAAAATAAAAAAATAAAATAAGCACAAGAGTTAAAATGTGATAAGATTTTTTTTTTTAAAGAACAAAATCAGCATATTAGAATGATTTATGAAGGACCATGAGACACTGAAGTAATGACTGATGAAAACTCACAGGAATGCATTTAATTTATGTCTTAAAATGGAAAAATGTATTAAAATAGAAAACAGTTATTTTAATTTGTAATAATATGTCACACTATTGCTGTTTTACCTACATTTTTTAGCCTTGGTGAGCAGAACAGGTTTCTTTCATAAACACCAAACTTTTGAACAACAGTGTATGCATTTGGCAGAAGCTTTTATTCCAAGCACCTTAGCATTCAAAGTACATATTTTATCAGTTGCATTAGAGTTGTGCACAACTCATAAATAAATTGAAAATTCCAATTCATTTTTTAAATTGATTTGAGGTTGCAAACTGGACGCAGAATTGCAATTTGAATTTGAATATAAGAAAGCAGAATTAAAAGTTAAATAAAAATAAATTCATCAAAAGAAATCCAAAAATAAGTTTTAGTGTCTAACTAGAAATCTAAACTCTGTCTTGCAGGCCCTGGGAATCGAACCCATGACCCAGGTGTTGCAAGTGGCATGCTCTATTGTTTGAACATGAGGAACATTCAACATCGCATGCTTTCACAACCTGAGCATATATTTCTTCACTGCTGATTAGATTTCATTTTCTCTAAATTATTTCTCCTCACAGACCACAAACAGCAAATTGCACTTAAAAGATCTCAAACACATGAATTATTTACTCTCGCAGCAGTTCGGTTCAGCGCGGTTCCAGACTACGAAAGCAGGTCACCACAAGGTAATTGGAGTTAACAGATGCTTCAATTCCCACAGATTCCCTCACACTGAAATCATTAATACACAATTGCAACCAGAAGGACAGCATTCTCTAAGTATAGATTCATTACGGTGAGAACGAGGGATGAAATTATATTCACACACTCATCCCCTCCCCAAATGCTCCAAGAGGTCTACGCTATAAATACATGGATGCACAAGCAATGCAGTGTAACAAAGTGTAATGGCGATAATCAAATGGGCCTTCTGAGTGTCACGTCGCCCGCAGTACAGTACCTCACAAAGTCCTGTACTGTTGGATCCTAGTTCTTCTAGGTGTATAAAAGCACATTTGACAGACTTGAACTGACAGAACCTACCTAACAGCTTGTATAAAGGCCAACTGTGTGTTGGCAGTCTGCCGCTAAGTGAGTACCGTCTAACGTGCTCGATGCCTCATATCTCATATCTCTCGCTGCTGCTCTGTGCCATCACTGTGAGTAAACATACAGTAATGGTGATATTAGCCTGCATGCCTGCTGATGTACAGTAGTTCAGGCACAGACGGATAGCAACAATTACAGGCCCACATGCTACGTTTAAGCTCAACTTAAAGCGCTACGATGGGAGAGTGGCGAGAAAAAGGACCGGTATGGGCTTTTTCATACACGTAAGGCATAAATTATGTCCAATGGTGCGAGCGCAATGCCACTGTTGAACAGCCAGTCAATGGAGAGGGCAGGGAGAGGCAATGGAGCGCGGTAATGTGTAATCTTACTACTCAATGGGCTGTGCCCAGCAACGGGGCTCCGAATGCTGGAAGTGTCAGAGAGATAAATAGCAGAGTGTCCCCCTCGAAAAACATGATTAATACCCCAGCTAGTGACGCTGCAGAAGATGAAGTGGGAGCAGCTGGCTCAAGCAGCGCAGGCAAGCAGGGAGAGGTGGGGGAGAGAGACGGGAGCGAGCGCAGCGGAGCAGAGAGGGCAAAGAGGAGGACACACCGGCATCCAGGGGGAGGGAGGCGAGGCAAGGGCACGCCAGGCCGCGGAGTGAGGAGAGACCCCCTCGTAGCCCCGGCAGAGACACCAGAACCGTCCTATCCGCCGCCAATCTCCATTCATTAATACACCTAGAGCTGCAGATATAGAGCAATATTTCGGCCACGAACACCAATTCTATCATCATTTGCTCACCCGCAGTCGTTCTAAACCTGCATGACTGACTTTCTTCTGTGGAGAACTGAGGAAGATGTTTTGAAGAATGTTTCAGTTGTTGCTGTCCACACAGTGGAAGTCAATGCGGAGCAAAACAACCTCAATGACATTCATTGTACGGTGGAAAAAAAAGAAACATAGTCAAACGGTTTTGGAACGACATGCAGGGGAAAATATGGGTGCACTATCCCTTTAATTCAAGAGCATTTAGTGTATAAACACTTTTAAATTTCTCTGCTGCTGCAGCCATAGGGGTCATTCGCACAGAGATGCGAGAATGAATGCAGCGGAATGAAAAGATATGCAAGGTCTAGAGACAATTTTTTAAGTTGAACTTTTAACTTTTTCATTTTTGAATGATGTGTCGTGCCAGATGCAGCTAAAGACGAAAGATGCGAATGCAACAGTAAATCACGTCCATCTAATGCATGTTTTCGTAGAAAAACTATGAAAAGCAGCAAAGTAAATGCAAAAAAGCGAGGTCTTGAGACGAGATTTTTGAAAAGTTTAACTTTTTAACTTGAAAGCCACATTTTTAGAACGGTGTGTCATGCGCAGATACTTCAAAAAACCTGAGCGCAACAGTAAAACCCATTCGTCTATATGTTTACATAGAAATGCAGCACAGTGGGGGGAAAAAACAATGCAAGGGGTATATAGCCTAGATAAAGGGTGTTTTTTTTGGGTTTTTTTTTAAAGTTGGACCTCTATTAATTTGAGCGCCACATTTTTATAAAGGTCTGTCATGCATGAGACACTACAAAAGATGTGAAAGCAACAGTAAAACATGTCTGTCTAGTGCATTTTTACATCGAAAAACGGTTACAAAACAGTGTAGTAAAACATATTGTTTTTTAAAAGTAGAATATCTTTTAACTTAAATGCCATGTTTTTAGAAAGGTGTGTTGTTGCGTGAGATGCCATCAAAGTTCATCTAGTGCATGTTTCCATCAAAAAATATGGGAAAAGCAACAAAGCGCAATTCAAAAACATGTTCTGTGTGAACAGCTAATATTGCAGGAGAGTAAATTACGGAGCACAAGAAGATGCTTTTACATGCAGACCATTATGTTACCTCAACATTTGAGAGACATAACACACAGAGTGATTTAATGTGCCATACCCCTGAGCCTGATGTGGACTCTCTCACAGATAAACAAGTTGAGTTCCCAGGTCTGTCCTGTTGTAAGTAAACATGTCGAGGGGCGGGCCACTTTTTCATGGTTCAGGGACCCCCACCCTCCCCGCAGACAATTAACTTTTGCGGTGTAATGAGATGATTGATAAGCTGGAAGTTTGCGCTTTAAGAAGATATTAATCATTCCCTCTGGTAATTTTAATCATGCGTTCCATCAACCCCAGATGCTGAGGATCACCTTCCTGGCAAACAAAGGGCGGCCGCAGCGCTCGTGCAGTCATTTTGTTCTAGTTTAACTTTATTTTGCGCTGGTTTGTTCCTCCCATCTGTTCGCGCCAGCCTCGGCAGCCCACGTTGCACGTCGATAAGCCGAGGAAGCAGCATGTGGGAGTGCGCTTGCGAGTGTGTGTGTGTAAACTTTAGAGAAAAACAGGCGTCTTTGAAATGGTAAACCAAATCCTCTAGGTTCGTGACTATCTGTTGTGCCGACACCAGCCCACCGTATAAGCGCAAACATGCATACACACAAACAGTGATGTTACCACATGGTGTGGGCAATATGTCTCAGAAAAGCACAATTTGGCATTTGAACCACTCTTTAGAAAAGGGAGCACGTAGTTCCACTGCAGGGTAGAGTTGGACGGGGGAAGCCTGCATCCTTGACATCCCTTTTAAAGCCTGAGAGAGAAAAACAGTCTCTGATTCGTTCATGTTCGCTGTCTTCATTAAGTGTCAATGTTAGACCAACTGACCTGAGGGAACACCGCATTTGGGAGTGAATTCCAAAAGCAGAGTAGCTGCGAACTGCTTTAATAGCATAATATGGACAGAAATAGCCATAAGGATATTTACTTTAGCCTTGAATCGTACAGTCCCACAGTCCAACTGCGTACAAATTACATTTACGCTAAAACCTCCATTCAGTTCAAATGAAAATACCTTACAGGTAACACACTGAAAATGATGCAAATAATTCAGTAATACAGTATAATGTCTAAGGGGGAAAAAAAACACTGAGTAAATTGCTGTAATGTAGCGCCGTCATGTTAAGGAGCCGTCAATCTAGATTCTAGAAGACTAGTTTAATTGAACAGCCAGACACAGAGAGCGATCACTCGAAATCAAATTAACAGGAACAACATCAGCTGCAGAGAAATCATATCGAAGACTACTTCAAATGTCCTACAGCTAATTATTCTTACAAAAAACCTTGATTTTAGGCCCTAATCACATACACCCCCCTAAGTGCTTTGTACACTTACCCCCTAAAGTTGTGTTTTGACAAGTGTCAAGCAGACATGCTTAATCAGGTGCAAAATTAATAGCAACAAAATGACAGACATTTCCTTTTAAAGTTGTTTTTTTTTTTAAGTTACTGAAAAAGTCTCTGGGAACAAGAACAGATCCAAATTACTAGTCTGCATGCAGAGGCCTTCATTTGATAGGGCCATCCCTGGAGGGGATGATAGGAGACATACCTAAAAGCAGTGGGACTGCACTGCCTTTTACCATCATTAATTGCAACCAGTATATAAAAAAAAAAAGCAATTTAATTTTACACGAGGCCTGGCCTCATCTGTTATCAGTGCTGCACTTGCGCAGAGTACAGAGAGGTAATAGAGGTTTTCAGGGGCTATTCCCTGCATATTATCTAATAATGATGAATGAACAGCCCTGGAAGTGACAGCTGTTTGGATGCTTTGTTTGCAGTGAAGCATCTATTTGTAACTTTCCTCAGAAAATGTCCATTTGACTTTGAGAACAAGGTGCTAAACTGCTACTAGCTTCACTTGGACAGGTTATTAAAAGGGTCAATGACATGTACTGTCAAGAGAATCTATGATATACAAAAGAAAATCTGGTTGGTAAGTTATTTAAACAAAAAAAAATGTTTCTGAAAGAAGACTTCACCATGCTGACCAAGGCTGCTTTTATTTTTCCATAAAAATACAGTAAAAATAATATTTTAAAATTCTAAGTTCTATTTTAATATATTTCAAAACGTTATTTATTACGGTCATGGCAAAGCTAAATTGCTGATTTGGTGCTCAACAAACATTATTGTGAGTCAAAATTATGTCGAAAAGAGTTAACTCAAAAAAGGTGTAGTGGTATTACCAAGTCAAAAAAATAAAATAAAATAAAATAAAACAAAACAGAGAAAGTTTACAAATATATATTTTCAAGGTAAAAAAGCACAAATACTATGAAGTTTTAATCAATAAATACCAAAAATACAACTTGAAATATTGAAAAAAAAAAAAAAAAGAACTTCTGGCCTATTACTAATATGTCCAACTTGACCTAATTTTGTCAAAAAATGATGTTATTTTAAGATACTTATGGACCCCACTCATGAGGGTCTGCGGACGTCCTCTATTTGATTTTTTTTTTCTTTTCTGTATGCTGGTTGAACAACAAAACTTTGATTTGGTGGAAAAGTTTTTCAAATATTAACAAGCAGATTTGCATTAGCTTATTTTACCAAGAAAAAAAAATCCATAAAACAGATAAAAGATTATGCCTAACTACTCAATAACAAACAAAAAGCATCATGTTATTGACCCAAAAATCTGGTTTGATCAATATGCTATAATACCGAATAAGTAACATCATAAATTTTACATGTGACATAATAACGTCAAGGGCCTGAAAATAGCATAAACGTAACTCATGAGTCCACCTACCCAAATTCCTCATTTATGTTTGTTTGAACAGTCCAGGTGCACGCTGTCATGTGGAGCATAAGAGCCGTGACTGTAAAACCCCTATAATCCCTCCTGAGCAATCCTAGACAAAAGACAGTGAAATATTTCAGTCTGTCGCTCATGAATCTCTGTCAAGATTCGACTTCATGGGCGATCAAAGCCTAGCGCATAAGGGATCAGGCTGTTAAGATAATCAAGGATGATGACGTGCAGGAGGTCAAGAGGAACGTATTGAAGTGCAGAGGTCACGTTATCTCATGGCTGCCTACGACTGTGCCAGGTGTTCGGATGGGGGGTGGGCGGCAGAAAGCCGTTCCAAAATTATAGTTATGGCATCATCTTAAACTACCAGTGATCCACTAAGTTATGCATGTATGGTTACACATTGGAGAATGACTACACTTCTACAGCCCACCGTCATATTCACAGGCTTGTTTTTCTTTGGCACTGACTGCAAAGTCGAAGGAGTGCAATTTCAGCGGCGTTGACAGGGCTTTTAAAACATGCCTCTGTTGAAGTGTGGTTTAAGAGAAAACAATAAGCCCCCTCAACGGCCCTCATTATCTGTGACTGCCTCTGCTATGGCCAACATGCTCTGACACACTACTAAAAGACAATTAATCCTAATAATCACGGCACCACAGCATCATTCCTCATTCTGGCAGGCCTCTTTCCTCCGTAGGGTTGACTGGGGAGGTGTTGAACCTTAGATCGGTGGCACACAGATGAACCCACTGCAGATGCTGGGAGAACAAGCTGGCTGGATGAAAAATTTCAAACGAATCTGTGTCATCATGAATGCCTTTGTTCTGCTGAATCATTCATGGCTGTGAACGGACTCAAGGGTGAATCAGTATTCTTAGCTGTGCAGATCTGTGTAATGATGCCACGTGTTTGTAAAGTGCAATCAATCTGGTCTATTCAATGTAAAAAGGGCTATTCGTTATTTTGACTTTGAGGTGATAGGCCGAAGTAATTTAGTGCTGGTGATGTGCCCAAATGGGTAAAAGCAGGTAAAGCTACCCTGCGCATATTTTAAAAACTCACAGTTTCTCATTCCATGTCATGGTGGTGTACAAAACGATCACACCACAGATTTTCAAAATATAGTTAAAAATTAATAAAACAGTAATTATTTTGTGTTGTGCATGCATTCACACATACAGTGTGTGTGTGCGTCATTCACGAGAGTGAATGATTAAAAAAATTAAAAATCAAGATGTTTGGTTGAAATATTCCTTTAATTTTTTGTCTTCAATAGTTTATTTTAAATTGTCCCATGGTGCGACAAATAATTATATATAAAAAAAAAATACAAATATTCATACTAATAATATGCATACATCATAATTCAGCCGTCTATCTACACTAGGGGTGTGCAAAAATAGTAGAACATTCGAATATTTGGTCTGTAATTATTATTCGAATAATAAAAACACTATTCCAATTTTACTATGTGTTGATTTGCTGGCCGTAAATGCAGGGAATCCATGATAAATCCTAAGCAGTTATAACTAAATGCACTGGGTGGCACTGTGGAGCGTGTTAACAAGTTGATAGTATTTGATCACAAAATGTCGTCATCTGCCTCGCGAAGTTTGGATTTACTTTGATCAAAATGATCTTACTAAAAAGGGGTCATCGGATGCCCATTTTCCACAAGTTGATATGATTCTTTAGGGTCTTAATGAAAAGTCTGTAACATAGTTTGGTTAAAATTTCTCAATGGTAGTGTAAAAAAACACCTTTTTAAACCTGTCCAAAAGAGCTCTTGTCAGAGCAAGCTGTTTTGTACCATTTTCTTTTAAATGTTAATGAGCTCTGCTGATCCCACCCCTCTCTTCTGAGCAGCTCTCTGAGGGACTGTTTACTTTAGCAGTATTCATCGTGAAACTTGCTAATTAACACATTTTTAGGAAAGGCGATTTGCAAAGATTCATTAAAAACCTTTATACTCACTTCTTCTGTAGTTCGCGCGAACATAGACGCATTTAGGTAGATCAGAGGGCGCATTCCCTTCAAAAACAAACGTAATCCACTGCGTCTTCAGCGGCTCAGATGTCGGGAGTAAATGACGACTGCTATATTCATTATTACATCCAACAACAGAGCGCCTCAATCGCTTAATCGGAGACATCTTGTCTTCCCCAGTACC
>JAFVLL020026127.1:0-30080 GCA_021397915.2 Tor tambroides
AAAGTACAGCTTAAAAAATATACTCAAAAAAGTACAAATACCCGAAAAAACTACTTAATTACAGTAACGTGAGTAGTTGTAATTCGTTACCTCCACCACTGGAAATGTAAATCTTTTGTATCAATATAAATGTCTTTACTGTAAAATAATAATAATAATAATAAAAATAAAATGAATAATAATAAAATCCTACTCTAAACTGTTGAATGGTAGCATATAGTATATAAGGCCTGCCACAAAAATATGAAGCAGCACAGCTGTTTTCAACGCTGATAATAATAAGAAATGTTTTTGAGCAGCAAATCAGCATATTAGAATGATTTCTGAAGGATCATGTGAAACTGCTGGCGTAATGATGGTGAAAATTCAGCTTTTTATCACAGGAATAAATTATATTTTTAAATATATTCCAAAAGACAACAATTCCCTTAAATTTTAATAATATTTCACAATTTAAGTTTTTAGATTATTTTTTTTTTAAATCAAATGAATGCAGCCTTGGTGAGCAAAAGAGACTTCTGTAACAAACAATCTTAGTTATTCCAAACTTTTGACTGGTAGTGTATTTGTTTGACATGCACCAAAAAAAAAAAAAAAACCTTATCAGGTTGCACTCTCCCTATTCCCTAAATGTAGACGTTGCACTACACAGATCGTCAAAGTGCATCAGAGACTGTTTGCTCGGCGGATGAGAGAAGAACATAACGAATCTCCTGACATGAGCGTTTGGACATGTGACATTATACCAATCTGAACTCGGCAGCATCTAATTGACCTTTGAAGAGCAGAATACATTTCCTGCCACGCAGCCGACAGACTGATGCATTTGTTAATCTAACGTTAATTACGGGCCAAAGTCGCACAATAATGAGAATATTCTTGTTCTTATTCTTGGCAGGAAAAAGGATGAGAGATAAAAGCTCTTGACCGTGGCTCGCTTATTAGAGCCATTTACAGATAACGCAACATTTCTCATTGTGCTGATGATGCGTTTCTCTAAAACGTGTTGAAGTGTCTCTCTGAATATTGTTCCCAATTAATTAAACTTTTACTGGTTGTATTATAAAGTGATGAAGGTCCCCACTGGTCCTGAAGTGTTTCCGTTTCATCTCTTCGCCCTTCAGGAGAGTAAGTATCAATAACTCTCATCTGTCATTTTTCCTCTGTGATCACGGGGCATTTGCTGATAGCCAGACTCCCACTCATCTGAGCTTAAAGCAGGGAAGCGGTGAGGCCCGCGAGTTAAGAGCCCTGGATAAATGTTAAGGGAAATCATGAATCATCCTTTGATGTGTTTCTCTCGTTCAGACCTCAGCTGCCTTTGCCTGGAGAAGTGGCCTACAAAACACAAGCGCACTGCATATGGAGTAACACTGGCCCCATCTGGTGGCTCACTGCAGGTACATTTTAAAAAGTTACATCTAGCCATGCTTAAAGGAGACCTATTATGCCATATGTAATATGTGTCTCCAGAATGTGTCTGTGAAGTTTCAGCTCAAAATACCCTGTAGATTATTTATTATATCATTTTGAAAATGCCTGTTTTGACTGGAAGCAGAAACAGGCTGTTTTGGTGCATGTCTCTTTAAATCCAAAAGAGCTGCTGCTCCCCACCTCCTTTACAGAATAGGGCTGTGCATTTACAGCTCATTCCTCGGATACTCTGCCAAAAAAACATCTGTTTGGTTTTGATTATCATGTCTATCGTGCTGAAATCATGAGTTATAAACCATATTTTCTGAGCGCACACATTTGAAGCATGCGCACAGAAAGCGGCTGTCACACGGCATATGAGTACTCTTTCATGTCTTATTGCACTTAAACTGTCAAATACACACAAGTCTATGTTAAAAACACACACAAGTTGCAAAAACAGTCGGTTATGTCTGTGAAGGTAAACAGCTGGGAAAGAAATCCCATGTTTATAGTAGATCTGTGGCAACACGTGGAAACTTGCAGATTAAAGGGATAGTTCACCCAAAAATGAAAATTCTGTCATTACTCACCCTCATGTTGTTCCAAACCCATAAGGCAAATTAGGATATTTTTGATGAAATCCAAGAGCTCTCTGACCCTCCATAGCCAGCTAGCGTAGAACCACGGTCAAGGCACAGAAACGTAAGGACATTATTAAAATACTCCATGTGACATCAGTGGTTCAACTGTAATTTTATGATGCTATGAGAATAATTTTGTGCGCAAAAAATATAAATACCGACTTTATTCAACAATTCTTCTCCCATGAGTTACTGTCTTCCGCCATTATGGAGAGTACCTTACATTGGAAAGTCAGATTTTCATGATGTGTCACCTTTAACAAATAAAGTTTGGCATTATTGATTCATTTATAAGTATTACAATTTATTCAAGGCACCCTTTTCTAGATAATTTGTCATAAAAATGATGACTAATAGGCCATAAACACAGTTACGTCTTCTCAACAACTTATCTGTAGAGATACTATATTCATCAGATAATTTGTGATATATTACAATTATTATAAATGGTCAAAAGCTCAGTGTTTTCCAGAAGTGCATCTTATTCAAGATTCAAGATTCAAGATTTTTATTTGTCACATACACAGTTATACAGAGTATAACCAGCAGTGAAATGTTAGTCAGGTCCGCTCCATGGACAGTGCAATTACATGCAAATAATCTTATCTTACTGAACATGCATCAATAACTTTTCACGTTACTAAATGTGTGACGTAACGAATTGTGCACAGTAAGAAATATAGGCTATGCAATATTTGATGCTTTATGTAAACAGGGCCGTTCTTAGCTGACGCGGGGCCCCCTCGGTTTGCTCGCAATCGCGTTCTGCCCCCCCCCCACCCTCGGTCCATTCGCAATTGCGTTCCACCTCTGTCCGTTTGTAATCATGTTCGGGGGGTTGGGGGTTTCCCCCTCGGTCTGTTCTCTGCAGGGCCCCCTTAAAGCGTGGGGCCTGGTACGACCATACCAGTTGTACTGCCCAAAGAACGGCCTTGTATATATATCGACAGTATATATAGAATCAGCAAACAACAATTTGATTTGTAAAAAATTGTCTAGTAATGTAAAGAAGCCAATTTCCAACTGAATACACACACACACACACACACACACACACACACATATAGAGAGAGAGAGATAGAAAGAGAGAGAGAGAGAATCAAAATATTGTGTAGTAATGTATGTAAGCCAATTTCCATCTGGAATATAAAATAAACTAGGCAATTGAGCCTTTTAATTCTCTCAGTTCTGTAGAATTGCAAGAAAAAAGTCAGAATTGTGTGCGTAATTAAAATGACTTCTGAAGCAACATGTGACACTGCAGATTTCATTTGCTTTGATATTATATAGGATTATGGTGATGGTGTTAATGATGATTCTTAAAATGTTTTATTTCAAACATACAGTGTATTCTCTGGCATGTTGACAATATTGTATGAAGTAAAACAATCACACAGATAAAGTACTTTAGACGACTAGCCCCCAAAAAAGGTGTGTTTGTTTTCCTTGTAAGCAGAGAGTTAAGCAGAGATAACTGGTTGTTAAAGGAACATTGCAGATGAAGATACGGAATGTATATCAGCAGCTGAAACCACCAAGCATGCACAGAATGAGGATACAACAGAAACAAATCTTTACCTAGTGAATGAAGGTACTTCCCCTGAATGATGACACAGTGGTTAAATGTATTACCATTCTGTGTGAACAATTCCAGATGAAGAGATTGCTGAGTGAATCCAATTAAGTTCAAATTTCCAAGCATTTCCTGTATTAATTGATTTGTGCTGTTGATAGTTAGGCTTCTCTGACCAACTAGAACTTTAAAAAATAATTGCAAGTTTAACTGCAAATGCTGCAGTAAACCTGATAATTAATTAATGCTAAGTTTCCTTTATTTTATATACAGTGGAAAACTGTAATAGATTCAACCAATTTTATAGTAAAACACTGTTAAACGTGTGTTTGAAAGTGAAAAGAAAAATTCTGAATCAGAATTGTGAGAAATAAACTATTCATATACTCAGAATTTCAAAAAATTATGTCTGAAGGATCATGTGATAGTTGAAATTTCATTTACTTTGAAATTACATAAGGTTATAGTGATACATTACTAAAATACAATACTATATATAAAAAAGTGTTATTTTAAATCGTAGTAATATTTCACAATATTGCTGCCTTGGTGAGCATTAGAGACTTCTTTCAAAAACATTTGTGACCCTGGACCACAAAACCAGTCATAAGTACGGGTATATTTGTAGCAATACACACATTGTATGGGTCAAAATTATCGATTTTTGACCATGTTCCATGAATATATTTTGTAAATTTCCTACCGTAAATATATCAAAACTTCATTTTTGATTAGTAATATGCTTTGATAAGAACTTCATTTGGACAACTTTAAAGGCGATTTTCTCAATATTTAGATTTTTTTGCACCCTCAGATTCCAGATTTTCAAATAGTTGTATCTCGGCCAAATATCGTCCTATCCTAACAAACCATACATCAATGGAAAGCTTATTTATTCAGCTTTCAGATGTATAAATCTCAACCCTTATGAGTGGTGCTGTGCTCCAGGGTCACACATAGATTGCACCAGCTGTACGTAAGTTACAACTTAGCCTAGTTTTGACCTAAATGAGCACTAAGTTACAACGTACGCACTACTAAATATTTTTTCGTTGCACCATTACACTTAGTTGAAATGTAACTCTACGTATATACTAAATATTTACGGAAGCGTCTGGTCGGGAGTAACGGTTGGAATAAAATAGCAGACTGAGTGAACTGCATCAATATGCTCTTGTTTTACCCGACAACCTTCATTCCTTTAGGCATATATGATGCTGCTGACATTTACACTCACATACATATTAAGAGAGAGAACAATATGTGATTAAACGTACTTTGTTTCTTTTTTAGCATGTCTTCAACACTCCATCTACAACGCGCCTCTGTGCGCTTCGCTCCGTGTTGCGCATGTCAGATGAAATAATAAATAAATGGAATTTCTTATGTTTTTTTTCTTTCAGTGTTTATTGATCCTTATTTATTTCAATTACAGTTTCTGAATGTCATTTACATATAAAATAGCTTACATATAGACTAATGTTAATGTATTGTTTTAATGGAAACTTGTTTTTACCGAGGCAAAAGAAGTTAGAATGAAGGATAATAGCATTTAAACAAGTTCTGCTCACGTATTTGAAGGTTTCTATTGGATGATTTAGGGTAAACGTCATATTATGCGACTACGCATTACTTTACGGAGAGCTTACGAACTGCTAGCTACGTCTTGCCTTACGAACAACTGGTGCAACCAAATAATGTATAGATTTAGTTACAAACTAGCTAGTAGTTACTAAGCCTCTAGTGTGGACTTAAAGTTCTATTTTAAGTAAGAACTTATGAATGGCTGGTGCAACCCTACCCAGTTTTTCAAATAGTTGTATCTCACCAAATATGGTCCTATCCTTAAAAAATACATCAATGGAATGCTTATTTATTCAGCTTTCAGATGATGTACAAATCTCAATTTCAAAAAAATTGACCCTTATGACTGCATGGTTTTGTGGTCCAGGGTCACATGTATTGTTTTTGTTTCACTTCAGACAAAGGTGAGACATTCCTCATTTTGAGAATTAACAGACAGTAGTATTGTCTGTATTTTCCTCACAAATTTTCTCCATTACGCAGAAGGACATCACAATGGTTTTGTTCCGTGGGTGAGGTGTGTAAATGATGACAGGATGACTTGTTCCTTCAATGTTTTGCTGTCAGGTTAAATAGTGCATATCATGTTGACATGCAGGGCATATATGTTTCTTTGAACTTCCTTTCTGTTTCTCATACAAATAGATGCATATCAGTACAAATAATGAACAATTTAATAACCAATGAATGCATTTTAAATGAGAATTATGCAATTTATTTAATTATTTTATGCCCATGTCTCTTGGTCAGTTTATAGTCAACAGACATCTTCATTTAGTCACGTCAGTGTTAAATTTTATGTAGCACTTTTCACAATATACGTTGTTGTTTTAAAGACATTTTACAGAAATGAATGATGTTATAATATTTATAATATATTATTCATTATTAATATATTAATTATATAATATGCATTATTATACCCTTTTAGAAGAGCTGGCCAAAAGCATAGTTTGCATTTTGTGACAATACAAACAATCAGTTTGAGATTTGTAAATTGGAATTATGAATTCTATATATGGTAGAATTCAGAGGATTATTAGTATAGGATTGTTTGCATTATAACTATGTCTGAAGTCTCAAGTCTAGTTTATTTATAGAGCCCTTCCTACAAAGTAGGCCAAAGGACTGTACAGTAAAAAAATACAAATAATAAAAAGAACAAAACAAAAAAGACGAATTGTGTTTAAAAATTATAACAATGTGATGTCGTGAAAACCTTACTATTTGTATGGTGTGTCTCACTGCCAAATCAATAAATGATAGGATTTTGGTCATATCTCTTAAAAACATACATCTTAAAACATTTGTTTTTAGAAATCTGAAAAATGAGTTATGACATCACAAATTAAACTAGTAGCATTTCTTGGTAACACTTTATTTTACAGGGTCGTTGTTACATGTTACATGTATTTACTTTAGTATTAACAGTAAATTAAGCATAATTACATGGAACTACCCCTAAACCAAATCATAACCCTAATCCTATTATAAATACATGTTGTAAATTAACATTACTCTGTACTAAAATATATAATATTTGACTTAACAAGTGAATAGGAAATTCTTTGTTGAGCACTGAAGTTTGTAGTATTTTGACTTTTTTTTTCATAACATTATTTATGACCTGTTTATTTATTACCTGTGACGTTGACGATTTATGATGTTGACCTGTCACCTTATCTAAAATCTGAAGTGAAACCCTTTTCTATTTTGTAAGTTATTGGCGGTGTTCCAAGAAAAAAAAGTAAATAAATAAAAAATATTTTCTTTCATTCCAAGGGGATGTTCTGCCTTTGAACAAAGGTGTGGACGGATTAAAAGCCACTGCAAACTTCCTGCTAACCCACAGCAGGTGCAAGAGCATCGTCGAAACAGCTGTCTGAGGTTAGTAAAATCATTATCTTTAATGCAATGCTCCATGAGTGATAGATCGATTCTCTTGGGCCTTACTTGTGTAATAAATTAACCTAAAACATTACAAAATAACGGAACATCTTTTATTTCCAAAGCAAAATTTCTTACTTTTTACCCCACTAAATTTTATAAAATTTTATATATTTTATATATATATATATATATATATATATATATATATATTAGTGCTGTCAAACGATTAATCGCATCCAAAATAAGTTATTGTTTACATAATATATGTGTATACTGTGTATATTTATTATGTATATATAAATACAAACACATACATGTATATGTTTATGAAAAATATGCTATGTTTATGTGTTAAATATATTTACATATATTATATAATATAATAATATAAATATATAGATGTAAATACTTAAATACTTTTGAAATAATTCAAAATATTTACTGTATGTGTGTGTATTTATATATACATAATAAATATGCACAGTACACATACATATATGTGACCCTGGACCACAAAACCAGTCTTAAGTCGCTGGGGTATATTTGTAGCAATAGCCAAAAATACATTGTATGGGTCAAAATTATTGATTTTTCTTTTATGCCAAAAATCATTAGGATATTAAGTAAAGATCTTGTCCCATGAAGATATTTATTAAATTTCTTACTGTAAATATATCAAAACTTCATTTTTGATTAGTAATATGCATTGCTAAGGAATTCATCTGGACAACTTTAAAGGCGATTTTCTCAGTATTTTGATTTTTTTGCACCCTCAGATTCCAGATTTTCAAATAGTTGTATCTCAGCCAGATATTATCCTATCCTAACATACATCAATGGAAAGCTTATTTATTCAGCTTTCAGATGATGTATAAATATCAATTTCGAAAAATTGACACTTAAGACTGGTTTTGTGGTCCAGGGTCACACATTATGTAAACAAAAACTTTCATTTTGGATGCGATTAATTGTTTGACAGCAAATATATAAATCTGAATTATATAAAATAAATAATTGTATAAAAATATATGATTTAACTATTTCAAACTGAAGAAAAGGTGATTCATTTTTCTTTTTAAGGCAGCGACTGTCAAATTTGGTTCACAAATCTTGTTGATTCATTCACACATAGGACTGATCCATTTGCAGCTGATTTTTGAGTAAGTGGTCATATCTGACTAAAAAATCAGCCTCAAAAAAAAAAAAGGTAAAATGATGTGTGTAATTCGAGTGAGTGACAAAATAGTCTATAGTGCCAAATATTACTGTTAATTATTATAAAAGAAAAGAATGCTGAGAATGTGGATGACTATGTTGTTTGTAAAATAATTATTAAAGGGTGAGTACTTTGAGCTTGAATTGAGTGCTTGTATGTGGAGAAAAGGAAAATGAGTAAATTTATGAGTAAACCATGCTGGTGTATCACGTGTCCCTAATTATAATGGTATATGTTACTATATACGTTGAAATGCAAACTAACATGCATATCTACAATATAGCATACAGTGTAAAAGATGCATTCACACAATATGCTCATTGTAGTCAATCTTAAAGAAATTACATATAAAGTAAGCAATTTCTTATTGGATTTTTTTCTCTTTCAGTGACTTTGAATGACTCCAGTAAGATCTGATTGAGTTCCCTGAGTTCTAATAAGGGGTTTTCGTAAGAGATTTTGGTTTAATGCATTTATGATAATGCATGCTGCTTTAATAATGCTGTCTGATTACAGAAGAATGGCTCCTGGTTTCCTCTCTGATGCCATCATCATCATGAGATTGTCTCCAGTTTTCCAACATCTGCTGGTGTTCATATCAGTTCTGTCTCTCGGTAAGGTTTTGTTTGTTTGATTGATTTTCAGTCCTAAGGTGATGATACATGGAGCAACTTTTTGAGCAATGTTGCCAGGCAACTTTAGGCAATGTTGCTGTCAACGGGCAACCAGGTGAGACACAGGGCCCACAACCGATCTAAAGTGTCCAGATAGAAACTTGTTGCCCATTCTCAATGGGAAATTGCCCAAGCAACTTTGCTCAAAAAAGTTGCCCCATGTATCATCACCTTTAATATGGCAATAAGGCAATAAAAAATAAACAAATGTGTGCTGCTGAATTTAATCATCTCTCTTTTTTTAACAGCCAGGACACAAACAACAGCAACATCAGGTAATACCGATTTTTGAATTAGAACCAGATCAGTTTTTCTTACAACCTATTAACACTGCTTTGGTGTGAGTTGAACAAACTGAATAAAGGAGTTGTGGTTATGTAGATGGCATCTGATTGTAGTTTTGGAGACTTTCTGATCTGCAGGTCTCCAACTGATCCTTGTAGGCTATTTGTCTTCTTAAAGAAATCCTCCTCACTGTGTATGATTGCTACCACCTCGATTACATGTTATAGCTTCGATAGTAGAAATTACCATTTTAACCACTGAGTTATTTTCTTCTAGCCATTTCCTGATTTGTGCAGCTCAACAGCCTTTTGTCACATATCATATTATTCATGGGTCTTTCTTATGATGTATGTCTACAGGAAGTAAGCTTATGTGCCATCTCATAATTATAGCCCAGTTACACTTGAGTGTTCCAAATCACTTAAAAACATTCAGCATGAATGGAACATACTTCACTTCATGATTTTATTCTTACAGTCAGCATGAAATATAAATTCATCTGTATTTGTATGGTATATATAATGTAAATGACCATGGTATATGCGGGATAATGCCTGGCTAGCTGTGCATTAAACGATTTTAATGCACTTCGCGGAGGGTGGTTCTTGGCCTCCACGTCGTGCATTAAACTCGTTTAATGCACAGCTAGCTATGCATTATCCCGCATATACCATGGTCATTTGCCAGCATTGACAAGTTAAAGCTGTTAATGATGTTCGCAGCACAATATTTGACCGGATCAGTTACGGCTTTTGAGCGCTAGCATTCTGCCCACTTCAAATCAGACACAGAGATGAAATAGAGCGATTTTATTTAAACAGTGATTTTACACCTCTTTGCTGAGGAATATAACATAGCGATTACGTATCTGGGCTATTCTATTAATAAAAGTTGCGGGGAAGCGTTGACAAGTTTGTGTGTGTGCAGCGCAATCTGCTATCTCCTACTCTTTCTTTCCCTCCCTCTCTCTCTCTGTGTGTGTGTGTCTGTGTATGAGTGATGTGTGTGGGTTTGTGTGCATCAATTAAAGCAGTGCATTAATATAGAAAGGTGATTAAAATGACTTTGAACTACATGTGCATTAAAGGGTTTTAATGCAAACCTGGCAGCCAATCAGAATCAAGTATTCAGACAGACCATGGTATAAGCAGGATAGGTCAACACCTATGTATGCAGCATTACAGAATTTTAATACAGGACGTGGAGACAAAGAAATTTTAATTGAAAGATGATAAACAGCAAAGTAATTTTTTCACAGTCTAGACTGTTTTTACAAAGGGTGCCACAGTTAGGCAAGTCCACCACCAGAGGTCATCATCGTCCATATAATAATCACAACCAGATTCCTCACAGGACATAAACACACGAGTGGAAATCAGTGTGAAACGTAAGTGTCAAATATTTATTATTTTTTATTTACTCTGTAGTCACCACCAGCAATATTATACCCATTCAGCGCAACAGCAGGAGACACAATAAATGCTACTGCTGCTGATGGAAGCAATATATATTTATATCATATTGATATTTAAATGAATTATCAAAAGACAGAAAGAGGCAAAGTGTGTTCTTGTGTGTGTGTGTGTGTGTGTGTGTGTGTGTTTAGGGTTAAATACTCGTTGCTGTGCATTGCCTCTCTATGTTGTCAGTTTTGTGTTAGGGCTCTACAATGAAAGAAATGAAGAGATGCTCTAAAATTAGCTGTGTGTAACTTAAAAAATATTTAATCATTCATTCTGGGAAAAAAAACTCCACTCCTTTGTAGATCTCAGTCATGCTACAAGTGTATAACATGAATAGTAATTTCAATTATTTATTTTTCTAATTGATTTCTTTTATGTTTTCTCAGACCCCTGCTATACCTATACTGCGCTGGATAATCTTTGGAGATCCACAGACGATTGATATACCTACCAATTAATGTGTGACAGAGATGTCAACTGGGTCGGCTGGTACCGTCTCTTCATTCATGGTCAGAGCGCTCTGATGACAGACACATGTGTTGATATGTATAGTTGTGGCACTAATATCCCGCTGTGGCTAAACGGAGGACATCCAAATGTTGAGGATGGAGTGGTCACTCGAGGTGTCTGCAGTCACTGGAACAATAACTGCTGCCATGTCCGATCCAATCCCATTAAAGTCAAAGCCTGTCCAGGAGGTTATTATGTCTATGAGTTTGTGAGGCCAGTTAACTACCATTTGGCATACTGTGCAGGTAAACATATTTTGCATTCACCCATGTATGTGTTCGTGTAATATTTTATGATTTTTACGAATGTTTTATGATCTATGAGTTTTTGGCTTACTGTGGAGGTAAATACATTAACATGCTTTTTGTATTTGTGTTTTGTGTCTGTTTATTAATAATATTCATTACACTTCTTTGTGCAAAACAATCCTACTCTCACTCCAGAACCAAACTTGGCAGTTGTTTGTAGTCTGCTATGCCCTCTACTGACTGCTAATGTTATGACTGGATGTATCATGAAAATCTGTGTCATTTAATGTTTTGCACAGCAGTGTTAATTTCGTTAATAAAAACTGTTTGTCAATGAACTTGTTTATATTAGATGAGACAACACCAACGTCATTAAATGCTAACTGTGTCTATATCAACAGGCAATATTGTTGACAAAAAAAGTGAGAATGAATAGAATTTAAAAATAAAAACTTTACCAATATCTCTTTTGTTTTTTGTTCATTCTCTTGGCAGGACGAGGAATATTCTACCCATTCGGCTGGGCAGTAGAAGACACAATAAATCCTGTTGTTGATGATGAAAGCTCTTCTGTTATTCAGCTGTTGTCCATTTCTGTTTTTTGGCCGCACGTACCAGCAGATTTATGTAAGAATTTGACTCCATCTTCATTCTAGGTCTGCATGTGAGTGGTGAATGCTTTATAAACCTATCTGTGATCAGTGATTTTCACAATATTTCTCATGTTTCAGGTGAATAATAATGGACACCTCACATTCAACCAGGCTTCACTGGAATATGTTCCCTATTCATTTCCTGGTTATGAAAGCCAAGATATAATTGCTGGTCTCTGGACAAACCTCGACAACAGTGTGAGGGGTTTTGTTTCTTATCAGCAGTACTCTAGTGGAAATGTTCTCACATGCGCCACTCAGGATATGAATGCATATTTCCCAAATCTGACCTTCACCGCTTCTCAGGTCTTTGTTGCAACGTGGAATAAAGTCGCTTACTTCAACTTAACCAGCACAGTAAGTTTGATATTCTTCTAAACTATAACTGTTTTTACTTTATTCATGATTCAATTCAATTTCACAATACTTTATTGGTATGAACATATTAATACACAAAGAAAGTGTCAGAGAAAACAATACAAATAATAAATGATTAATAATTAACTTTATGGTTAATCAGTTATGACTACAGTGTTCAATAATGTAACAGATTTTACAAAATACATGAACAATGAAAGTTTAAAGTGATTTTTTTTTTTTTTCAATCTTTCAGGAAACATCGTTTCAAGTGGTTTTAATTTCAGGCAGTAATTATTCATTTATTCTGATGAATTATGGTGACATTGCTGTAACAGGACATCTGGTGCAGGTAAAAGAAACTTGTTTTCTGTATTGTGAACAAAATGTTACTGTTCGCTAAAAGTATATGTACTCTATATGAATAATGTTCTTACACACTTTCAGGCTGGTTATGACACAATAAACTCCACACACTACTTTGTGATTCCTGGATCAAACCGCGGCAGCTTCATCTCAAACCTCAGGAACTCCAGTAATGTCGGGGTTCCCGGTCGATGGGTCTTCAGGGTGGACAGTGGACCAAGAAACAGCATCTTGAAAAGTAAAAGTTTTTTTTCTATATATAGTGATACATTTCATATGAACCCATATAATATTTTTGTATGATTAGTGTCAAAAAATACAAATAAGTATTTTAGGTGTTTGTGTGTTTTTCCCTTTAGACAATGTCGTTGGTTTTCGAGTGAGACTTTCCTCATTTTCAGACCTAACACAGAGTGGAAACATTGAAATGCTTTTACAGCAAGTATGTCACACTTACTAGTATGAATATTTATAAAAAATACAGTGCAAATAGACAACATGGGGAAAGTCTGATCTGTTTGTTCATCTGTGTTTCAGATGAAACAGGAGTTACATTTACATTTACATTTAATCATTTAGCAGACGCGTTTATCCAAAGCAACGTACAATATGAGAACAATAGAAGCAATCAGACCATCAAGAGTGCAGCAGTATACAAGTGCCATGACAAGTCTCAGTTAGTCCAGCACAGTACACATAGCTAGGTTTTTTTTTTTTTTTTAAATAGAATAGGTAAGTGTTAGTATTAGTTGGTTAGGTGCTGGCGAAAAAGATGCGTCAAGAACGGTCTGCCAAACAGCGTCGAGCTGAAGTTAAGAAAACTGCAAAAGATAAAAACATAATTTCGGTCTCCTTCAGTAAAACTGCATTGTTCAGCATCTGACAACAAAAATCCTTGACGACTGATGACGTAAAAGCTTCAGTTTTTCATTAAGGTCGTTTCATTTAATGGATTAAAAAACGTGTGAAAGTATCATAGAAGATCTCCGTTTCTGATCTTCACTCCACATCAATCATGCTGTGTGTATCAAATGTCAGGTTTAAGATTGAAAAAAAAACTCTGACAAGACAGTACAGTGTCATTGTTCAGCTCAATTCAGTTTAGTGTTGTTTTAGTTCAGCTTAACTGCAAAGTTAATCAATTATGAAACGAGTTCTACAGAAGGCAGTAATGTGGTTGTTTGTCTTAAGTCAGTTCAGTGTTGCAAAATTTGCCAATTATGCAACAAATTCAGCTATAAACCTGCTTTATATCATGACAATAGTGTCATTATTCAGCTAAATTCAGTTCAAGTTTGATTCAGTTTAGTTCAGCCTTTTTTCTTGCAATTCTCTAGACAAAATTGTATGAACTATAAAACAATCATGCATCTAAAGTACTTTGAACAACTAGCCGCAAAAAGTGAGTTTGCTTTCCTCTTAAGCAGAGAGTTAACTGGTTGTTAAAACAACAATTCAAGCTCAAGATGTGGAATGTATATCAGCAGCTGAATCCACCAAGCATGCACAGAATGAGGATACAACAGAAACAAACATCCGCCTAGTGAGTGAATGTACTTCCCCTGAATGATGACACAAGGGTTAAATGTTTTACCTTTCTGTGTGAACAATTCCAGATGAAGAGATTGCCAAGTTCAAATTTCCAAACATTTCCTGTATTAATGTGTGCCCTCTCAGCATGCACTGGGGAATGTTTAATACAGTTGACATTGTTTGCCAGTTTTATTTGCACCATTTCTGAATTTACTGTCATGTTTAATAACTTGTTGCCTTATGATGTCAGGATGAATTTGTTCCTCTGCTTGTAATCTTGTTGCCATAACTTTATATTACTTGGCTAAAAAACTGTCTATACATGTTAATAATTTTGATAAATGTAAAGGTGTATGCTTTGGCTACCATTTAATGAAATCAACATAAGCCACTTAAGGCCTTCTGTTACAGTCACGTTTACTATGGTTCAAAGGAGAACTTCCTTGATTTGTCTTCATGCATTCTTTTAGATTAATAAGTCATATGCCTCAGAGTTACAGTCTAATAAAACAACAAGCTGTGGACAGATGTGATAAAGCTGTGATAAAAACTATGTGTTGATGATTCTCATATGTGCTGATTTGTGCTGTTGATGGTTAGGCCTCCTCACTGACCAACTAGAACTGTAAAAAAATGATCGTAATTTTAACTGCAAATGCTATAGTAGAAACCTGTCAAGTAATTGTAAGTTTCCTTTATATACAGTGGAAAACTGTAATAGATCCAACCAATTTTATTAGTAAAACTGTTAAACATAGTTTTAGAAAGTAAAAAAAGAAAAGAATCAGAATCGCAAGAAATAAACTATAGATATTCTCAGAATTGCAAGGGGAAAAAAGTCTGAATTGTGAGCATGATTAGAATGGTTTTCTGAAGGATCACGTGACACTTTAAATTTCATTTACTTTGAAATTATGTAGGATTATGGTGATGTTGATGATTATTACTTTATCTCAAACATATTATATTTGTGCATTGACAGTTGTATACTGTATAACAATCACACAGATAAAGTACTTTGAATGACCTCATTCTCCTTGACCAAAACTGTGCTGAAAAACTGATATTAAATGATCATGTGAAACTGAAGACTGGAGCAATGCATTACAGAAATAAACTGCATTTTAAAATACATTACAATAAAAATGCCATAGTTTCAATTGTAATAATATTTTACAATAAGCTTCCTTGGTTAGCATTAGAGACTTCATTCAAAAACGTAAAAAAATAAATAAAAAAAAATTCAAGGTTATATGTATTGTTTGTTTGTTTCACTTCGGACAATGGTGAGGCATTCCTCATTTTTAGACCTAACAGACAGTAGAAACTTAGATTTTTGTACTTTCCTCACATAGTGCTAAAGTATATATTCAAGTATATAACATTTTTGGTGCTTTTGCTTTCTTCAAATTTTCACTTATATGCACATGGAATATAGGACATCACAATTTGTGACATGTACCGTGGGTGAAGTGTGTAAATGATGACAGTGTTTCTGGATGACTTGTTCATTTAATGTTTTTCTGTCAGGTTAAGAATTGCATCTATTGTTGACATACAGTGTATATTTGTTTCTTTGGAGAAAAAAAAGATGATGGTTGTTTTGATATAAGTGTTTCTCTCACAAATAGACACACACACACAAACACACACAAACAAACAAATATTAGTACAAAGAACAATTTAAAAACCAATGAAAGCCTACCCCTAATGGGTATTATGCAATTCATTTAATTATTTATATGCCCATATCTCTTGGTTACAGTTTATATTCAACAGACATCTAGACATCATTTAGTCAAGTCAGTTTTTTAATTTTATATAACAATTTTCACAATATACATTTTACAGTTTTACAGAAATTTATGATGTTTTCTTTTTTAAATTTATAATATCTTATTCATTATTGTCTGAGAAGAGCTGGGCAAATAATTTTGCAATAATACAAACCTCAACTGCTTGATTCTTTGTAAATTGAAATGATGAATTCCATATAGAATTTGGAGGATTATTAGGTTAGGTTTGTTTAAATGATAACTATTTGGTGTCGTGACAAGCCTACTATTTGTATGATGTATATCACTGCCAAATCAATGATGCATAAAAATGAAAGGATTTTGGTCATATCTCCACATCTCTAAACATTTGTTTTTAGAAAGCTGAAAAAAGGAGGTATGACACTACAAACTAATTGCCAGTACAATTTTTTGGTAACACCTTATTTTACAGTGTCTTTGTTATGTTCTAAGTGCAGTAATGACGGTAAATTGAGCATAATTACATGCGACTAACCCTAAACCAAATCCTAATCCTAATCTTATAGTAAGTACATGTTACTAAGTAATACTACTCTTTACTCAAATATATAATTCCAACTATAATTCATCAAAGTTTTCCTAAAACCTAAAACCAAAATGCTTTTTTGTCTTTGGACAACTATGATGATTTTTTTTTGATCCACTTAACATGTTGACTACTATATTTAGGCATCTAAATAAACAATAAATTTGACAATAAAGCTCAACTTGACTTGACTTGAACTAAATATTAGCTTTGATAAGTGCATTAAAATAGGGAAATCTTTTTTGAGCACTGAAGTTTATAATATATTAACTCTTTTAACTGTTTGCTGATATTTGCAGTAGACAGACGTAACGTTATTTATAACTACACTCTTAAAAATAAAGGTGCTTCACGATGCCACAGAACAACCTTTTTGTCTAAATGGTTCCATAAAGAACCTTTAACATCTGAAGAACCTTTCTGTTTCACAAAAGGTTCTTTGTGGTGAAAGAAGGTTCTTCAGATTATAAAAAGGTAAGAAAGAGATGGTTCTTTAAAGAACCTTTGACTGAATGGTTCTTTGTGGAACCAAAAATAGTTCTTCTCTGGCATCGCCTGAGTAAGAATTGGAATTCGGCTTTGAATGATTCCAGTAAGATTTGGTCGAGTTATCTGATTTCAGTAAAGGGTTTTCATAAGATACATTAAAAGTTTAACTGGATTTACAATAATGCATGCTGCTTTAATAATGCTGTCTGATTACAGAAGAATGGTTCCTGGTTTTTATCTCTGACGTCATCATCATCATGAGATTGTCTCCAGTTTTCCAACATCTGCTGGTGCTCATATCAGTTCTGTCTCTTGGTAAGGTTTTGTTTACTGTTTGATTATCAGTCTAGGCAATAAAAATACACAAATGTGAATGATTGTTTTCAGTGCTCTTTCTCTTTAACAGCCAGAGTACAAACAACAGCAACAGCGGGTAATACAGATTTGTTAAACTGGAACCAAATCGTTTTCTTACAACCTAAAAACGCTACTTTAGTGTGAATTGAACAAACCTAAGAAAGGATGTGTTCCTTATCACTTAAAAACTTTCAGTATGAATGGAATATATAGATTTTACTTTTACAATCAGTGTGAAATTGAAATTCATCTGTCAATTTGCATGTTAGCCTATTGTTGTGAACAATTCATCCATGTTTCTTTTCTTTATTTTAATTATTATTTTTTTGACCTCATGATTTTTTAATTAAAATGGCACAACTTGAACCAAGTTCCTGTCATATATATTTTCTTATTAAATAATCCATAACGTACTGGATTATTGAAAAAAATTGATTAAGAAAAAATCTGATGCTACTTCCTTCTCCATTTTAATGAATTAGTGTCAATATTTGTGACAAATGTGGAGAAGAATTTATTTCATTTATTTCACTTTAGTTATATAATGTGATTGAGTTAAGTTGCCTTGAGAAGCCAAGAAATGCTAAAACATGCTAACAACATTTTAATCATTCTAAAAACATGCCAGCAGCATACAAAGTGCATGATAACAGCATGCTTATTGTGCTAGAAACATGTTAGCAACATGTTAAAAATGTTAAGCATGCTGATTATGTTAGAAACATTATATCAACATAACAACATGCTAATCATACTAGCAGCATGCTAAAAACATGTTAGCAAGATGCTAACAACATATTAACCCTTTTGGGTCCGAGGGGGGTTTAGGGCCATTGGAGAAGTTTTGACATGCCCAGACATTTGTGCTTTTTTAGTATCTAAAAATATTAATGGCTTAAGTCTGATTACACTGTATTCAGCACAGACTGGGCTACAATAATATGTGAGCATCGTGAATGTACATGTTTGTGTTTTTGAGAAAACAATGTTGATGCATGGTTAGCAAAAAAACTAAAACTTAAATTCGTTCTGTTGTTAATAGAAGCTCTCTCTCTCTCTCTCTCTCTCTCTAATTAATTTAAATATCCAACAATATACAACAGTAAACATACGATGCAACAATATATGGTTTACCTGTGTTCTTTAAGCCATCTCTGGTATTTTCATAATAATAAAGTATGCTATATTTATAATGAAATGCTAATCGACACAACCTTTATTAAAGTATAGAATATATTATCTGCCTCGTTCTGTGACAAAAACCGCACATCGGCTCACAAAATGAAGTTATTTCAAACAATCAATTGATGTTGTGGAGTGAAATCATGTTATTAAATGTCCTCTGTTGTTAGACAACGCTTCTCTTTTAAGTTGTTTGGGGCGTGAGATATCGAGCAGTTTTTACTACTGCGATTAAATTAATAAAATTTAATTAATAAAATCAAACTGCCTAATATTTTGAGCGCAAATTGTAATAAAAATACATTGATCTTCAGCATGATGCAGGCCGCCTGTTGAGTACCCCTGCTTTAAAATCTTCTGTCAGGTTAAGAATATAATGTTGATGTAAAATTAATGTTTAGAAACCAGTTTGTGCTGAAAAGTCCCTCAACAGGAAGCGGAACTTTAGCAGTTATCACTGATCAAACTTTTTTCCTTGCACATCAGTGCTGTGTGCATCAAATGATAGCTGCAGAATTTTAATTAACCAGATCTTTACTGAAAGTAAAACAAAGTGTTTCTCGTTCATCTTCATTAGAACTTTATCTTATAAGGATACAAACACTTAACTTGTATAATGTAAAAATATAAAGGAATTTTAGCTCTGGTTAAGCTTTTATTATGAATTTTTAGCTTAGGGAATTCAAATATTAAAATTAGGGTTGATTTGATATGATTAATTGATATTAATCAAAACGTCCGATTTATACTTTATTAACAATCGTCCCGCGATTTGTTATACCAGTATATCTGTAATGATTTGTTATCTTATTCGGGGCCAACGAAAAGAACAAACCAAAATAGTACTTTATGTAAATTTATAAGCGTAGGCAACAGGGTCTGGGCACATTGTTTGATCATAGAAATTACACAACAGAAAACAGATTTCTTTTGATGAAAGCAGGAGTTTATTGCTATTCTATGATACAATACTAACAAAACACACATACACACACATACAAACGTTCTGGCAACATGAAGAGTTAAAGTCAAAAAGCCAGCGGCTGTTTACGTGAACTCAAAGCCTAAGGAAGTAACTTAAGCAGAGAACTTTTCTATCTTTACTTTTAAAGATTAATTCAACCCAGGTTCAGCAAACTTTGGAGAAAGAATTGTTTGTACTTGCTTTAAGTTGGAGGTTCTTTTCCTAGTTTGAGGGAACTCCGTGGATGGCTCGTGGCGTGACGTCTTTCTGGGAAGGCCCTTCTGTGAGAGGCTGTTTTCCGGTTGACGCGAGAGCGGCGCGCTTTGAAGTTCTTTAGAGTTCTTTGCTCAGCTTCAGGCTTTGAAGAGGTTCTTCAGAGATTTGACTAAGTATTGGTTCGATGTTCATCGCTCGCCAGATGGTAACGGCGGTGAGCGCTTTTGAAACGCCTCAATGAGACGAAGTCAAAGTTTCGAGCAGCGCGCGTAAACAGAGAGAGCCAAGAGTCTTGGTGTCATAGGGATTTAACCGGATGCATTCCGTCCAACCCCTAGGGGCATCTGTCGCATGGTTCCTGTAGGCGGAGCTCCGCCCCGCCACGGCCTCTTTCCGTGCATGCTGTTATCTGCTAATAAAATATGTCACATGGAGGAAAACATCCTAGCAGATTTCTATAAAGTGTTATAATCATTCCTTATGATGCTAAAAGTTAATTTTCATTCACACCAACCTATTGTTTATTTAATGAGCTTTCATTAAAGATCAAACAGCCTATATCTGGCATTCCCCAAAGTACATATCTCAATTTTATATACTTCATGGCTAAGGCATAGATTAAATGATCCTAAATTCTAAATAATCATGCCAACCATGTAAAACTAAACAATAGTGATCGGGAGAATTAGACATCAAAAGATTGCAAAATAATATCACAGATTCCAATAACACAGCAAGCTTATAAACGATAACTCGAATACACAATACAACTTGAATATAAAATACAACTTGAATATATATATTATTTCGAGTATATTGCTTTAATGAGTAATTACTCATTTGTCCTTTTGGAACGGTTTATAACAGTTTGAGGTTTTGTTTAGCCAAGCACAGAAACAAGCCGTTCCTGTGGAATGTAGGAGGAGGAGAGTGAGGTTATAGAATGTAGAGCCAGTCATGAGATGATCTGAAGGAATGCCTTAGCTCGGACAGAGCTATAAAGTCCATCGCCTGTGTTTATCTGATGGATAGTTTATGCGTAAAAAAAAAGGTTTGCGGGGTCATAAAGTCACCTTGGGCATGTATCAATAAAATATCAACTTCCAGACGTCTGTTGTAAAAGTCTTTCCTTGTTGATAAAATCATAAATTTAGGTGTTAAACGATCATGGGATCCAGGGAGTGTCTGTCGCTGGAACATTTTGCAGATGCAGAGTTCTTTTGAACTGTTGCTTACTCTAACTTTATTTATGAGAAGCGGTTAAGGGACAACACTGAAGGTTCCATTCTTTAAAGACATCTGAATGTTCTTCTCCTTCTCCCTGAGATAAGGAGTTTAGGGCAGGAAATCGGGCGCGGTGGTGGTAAGTCGTTAATTTTATAATCACAACGTGGAAGGAAGATTCCGTCGATTCTGCTAAGGAATGTGTTGTCCTGTTAAGGCCTGGGTGTGTGTGACGAACCTTTTGGCTCTAAAGTTCTACAATAATGTACAGTATGAATGCAGTGTACAACATTTTGAATAAAAGCATCTGTCAAATGAATCAATGGCATTATCCATCTCAGTGCATATTTCTTCCTGCTTCTTTCTGTCTGTTAAATCACTGAAGCATTTTAATATAAGCATCTTAATATAAATAACACTGTGTGACAAACAGTAACTCATCTTGTCAACTTTGTCAACTCATCTTTTTTCTGTAGCACATTACAGAGATTCATCAGCAGTACAGTAATAAACAGGAAAAATGCTGAATCAGTGATGGAAACTTGTGCTGTATGTCAGCTCTAACAAGACAATATAGTGTCATGGTTCAGCTTATTGTTTAGTGTTGATTTAGTTCAGTTCAATATAAAATAAAAAAATCAATTATGAAACAAGTTCAGATAAGTATTCAACTCAAGTCAGTTTAATGTTGCAAAATTGGTCAATTATGCAACAAATTCACTATAAAGCAGCTTTACAGAATGTATGGAAGCAGAATAATGACAATAGTTTTTGAAACATAAAGCATGCTGAATTCCACAAATCGGAAAAAAGATGCATTGCAATTAACAGTGCTTGCATTTTAATGCCTTGTATTTCCAGGGCTTGCATTTTTAGGTCCTGAAATTTAACAAAGTTGTTTATTTAAGCTGTGAATATTTCAATTCAAAATATTTCACACACATTTTCATAAGTAAAAATTCAATAATTCATATTCACCTTCTAGAATTCACTTCCAAAATATTCAATCTGTTTAAAAATACGATGTATAATATTCGACAGAGCCATTAGACCATTTATTTCACTTTCAAATTTGCTACCACAAATGATCAGTAGTTAAAAATCAGCAGAAAATTCAGTGGTGCACATCCGGGACCCACTTGGGAATAGCAGTAGGCTTGCCCGATGCATGATCTCCAGCTGATGTCAGCCGCTCACCAGCAGGTGGCGCAAGCGGCTGTTGATGAAGGCCATATGTGGATCAAGTCATTCATTCACAAAAACTGATTTGCAGAAATGGAGCAAGCGTAAGTAGAGGTTTTGATTATTGGGGCCAGTATAAACATGTGGAAACACTGATTGTGTGTATGTTTAGCTAATTCAACATCTTCACTGTTTCTCATAGCCTACATGTAAGCAGCTTTCTCTACCACAAAGGAGATTATAATGCTCTTTTACCCAACGCTGAAGTACAGAACTAACATTACATCTGAGGAAGACATATATTGTTTCGGTTGCTTTGTTTTCTTTACTTTGTGTCATGGCTTGTGTGATGCTGTGCTGTAATACTGGGGTTCCCCTCATACGTCACACTCCAGGATTCCCCAACGACGCGCCTCAGTGAACTAATACAGTGATAGAAAACCTCAGATCTCAGAATACACTTTACTGATGATTATGCGAACTATATCGACAGTTAAGCAGATGTAGAATATGAACGAACGCGCAAGGTTTCACGCTGTTTCCCTCAGAAATCGGTTAAAGAAAACGCATTACGCGGCTCAACACAATGACAGCTATTAGGCTTGTTTGAGATGCGCCTCGCCTGAAGTGTAGGTGAGAGGCGGCTGCAGTGAGGGGAGGAGTGAAATAAGCGCAGTCAAGACGGACAGTTCTGACCTCTCGAAGTAGAACAGATAGCTACGAGATCAAAGGCGGATATCGCGTTATTCTCACTCATGTGCTGTGCTGCTGATAAACGTGATATAATTTCAGTTCTGTTGCTTTTATATGAATATAAATATGATGAACAAGACACTCAAAGTGCTTGCTATTTAATCCCATACGAAAGAAAGGCGTATTTATCATCCATTTCTACTTTAATACAAACATGTATTTTAGATTTTTATAGAAATATGACAACAATCACATATCTCACACAGAGATCGCACTGTCATAGTGTTTGGGAATATTCAAGCATAATTTAAATACACAATCACATGAAATCAGATTTGAAATCACTGTCATAGTATTTGGGAATATTCAACGCTATCTCATGGCAATTCGTACGTATTTTACGAGGTGGCTAATTCGTACGAATTCGTACGACCTCACTCGTACGATTTATTACGATTTGTCTAAACCCCAGTGACGGGTAGGTTTAGGGGTGGGGTTAGGTGTAGGTCATTCGTACAAATTAATACGAATTGGCAACTTGTAAAATACGTACGACTTAGCAAAAATCGTATGAATTTGTACGAGTGAGGTCGTACGAATTAGCCACCTCATAAAATATGTACGAATTGCTGTGAGATCGGGCTGGAATATTCAAGCATAATTTAAATACGCAATCACATGAAATCAGATTTTAAAAAAAATAAAACAGCCGTCGCGAGAGTTTTTTTGGCACACGTCAGCATGACATCAGAACAAGGCGGACCGACGTGACTCAGACTTTTTATTTATTTATCTTAAAAGATGTTATTATTTATTATTTATTTGTTTTTCTCAAGACGGCGAGGCGGCTGTGTCAGATTGTGCAGTTGAGCGCAGTTGCTCTCCACCGACTGCGCTGATCAAAAGCAAGATAGGAAACGACTGACTGACGACACAGCTTTAGTACTCATTGGTTCAGACAACTGTGATGCTGCGTTCTCTGCTAAATTTTAAAAAAAAAAATTTTAAAAATCTGATTTCATGTGATTGTGTATTTAAATTATGCTTGAATATTCCCAAATACTATGACAGTGTGATCTCTGTGTGAGATATGTGATTGTTGTCATATTTCTATAAAAATCTAAAATACATGTTTGTATTAAAGTAGAAATGGATGATAAATATACCTTTCGTATGGGATTAAATAGCAAGCACTTTGAGTGTCTTGTTCATCATATATAGTCATATAAAAACAACAGGGCAGGAATTATATCAGGTTTATCAGCAGCACAACACACATGAGTGAAGGTGCGATATCCTCCTTTGATCTCGTAACTATCACCCCGCCACGCGCTGTCCATCTCTTTGATTAACCCTTCCCTCCTCCCTCTCTTCTTAACCCTCTAAAACTACACTTCAGAGCGAAATAAATAAACAAAGCAGGCCTCTTTATCATTTACTACTAATTTGGCATAATGCGATTTTTCTTTGTATTTTACGAGGAAACAGGCGTTGGTTCATATTCTACATCTGTAACTGGTATGGATTCATATAATCATCAGTAAAAATGTATTCTGAGATCTGAGTCTTATCACTGTGACTGAGTTCACTGGGAAGCGCGTGTAGGTATGGCGTGTGGGGGACCCCAGTATTACAACTAGCATCACACAAACCATGATCCTAAAGTTACAGAAACTAAATGACGGCAATATGTGTGGTACCTCAGTGCTGGAAATGTCAACGTTGAATAAAACATTATAATCTCCTTTGTCGGCAGAGAAATAACTACATGGGCTATGGGAAACAGTGAGAGGTACATGTTACTGGCCCTAATAATCAAAACCTCTACTGCAACACTCCATTTCTGCAAATCAGAGGCTTTTGTGAATGAATGACTTGATCCACGCCAAGCAGCTAAATCAACAACGCTTGCGCCACCTGCTGGTGAGCGGCTGACATCAGCTGGAGATCATGCATCGGTGCTCTACTGCTATTCCTGCGGGTCCCGGATGTGCACCGCTGAATTTTCTGCCGAATTTTAACCACTGAATCTGTGGCAGCGAATTTGCAAAGTGAAATAAAATGACCGAATTTGCCTGTTGAATATTATACATCATATTTTTAAAAAGACTGAATATTTTGGAAGTGAATTCTGGAAGGTGAATATGAATTATTGAATTTTTACTTATGAAAATGTGTGTGAAATATTTTGAATTGAAATATTCACAGCTTAAATAAACAACTATGTTAAATTTCAGGACCTAAAAATGCAAGCCCTGGAAATACAAGGCATTAAAATGCAAGCACTGTTAATTGCAATGCATCTTTTTTTTCGATTTGTGGAATTCAGCATGCTTTGTTTCAAAAACTATTGTCATTATTCTGCTTCCATAAGAATGGCAACAGTGTCATTATTCAGCTCAATTCAGTTCAAGTTTGGTTCTCATCCAATGTCTCAGTGTCAGTGCAGTCAAACTAATAATCCATGAATATCAAATCAAATGTCTTTTAAAGCCCAAGTGTGCCAGTGAAGCCAAACTCTTATCAGGTGACAAAAATACAGAAAAAAATATGTTGGGAGAAACCAGGCTCAGTCATGGGACCAGCTCATAAAGTGAGTTTATAATACACAAAATTAATAGGGACACAACTGAACTATATAAAGCTATACATATATATATATATATATATATATATATATATATGTATGTATATATATACTATTTTTATATTGCTGGTTACTGTATTTGTCAACCACAAATTTTCGTAAGGCAAAATACGATCAGTAAAGGGATTGTTAATATTCTCCAAATTCAGTCTCACTTTCCTGGTTTTAGTTATTAATTGGAGCAGTATAAAAAGTAGCAAGAACTGGGGCGTTAAATCCATGTTACTGAACTAATATTTGTCGTGCTAATAAATAATTGTACTGCGGTTCTTTTTGAGCTCACTCAAGAAATGCACAAATATTCTTTGATTTTTGACAAGTAAATACTAGTAGATTTTAATCCAGACATAAATTCAAATTTTGGCAGTCGTTGTGTCTGTGTTTGTTATTCGTGTTTCTGTGCTCTTCCTCAGCTCTGGTTTAGTGTCGAGTAATGTGTTTGTGTTGGAATGTGAGAGATTTCTGGCAGCACATCATTAATGCATCCATCCTGAGATGAATTATTATCATGCAAATCCACTACGCTGCTCTTACCTCGCACGTCTCCGAGAACTTACAACCCCTATTCCACGCTGTGAAAAATGTTAATAAAAACAAAATGCAATGATTTGCAAATATCATAAACCCACACAATAGTTACTCACAATAGAACATAGAAAACATGTTTAAAGTGAGGAAATACACCATATTAAGGGGGAAAAATACTTTTGAATTTGATGGCCGCAACACGACTCAAAAATTTGGGATGGGGACAACAAAAGGCTGGAAAAGTAAATGTTGCTAAAAAGAAAAAGCTGAAGGAACATTTTGCAACTAATTTGATTAACTGTCAACCAGTCAGTATGATTGATTATCTTAGAAAGGCAGAGGTTCACCAAACTGTGTCTGCAAATTATGGAACAATTTCAGGATAAATCAGTGCATTCTGTTTTTATTCACATTTTACACAGTGTCTTAACTTTTTTTAAAACAATGATGGACACAGCTGGTGAAATTTCACACGGCTCAGAACATTTTTGATGGTGAAAATGAAAACATGGTGAATGGTGAAAACACAGAGCACGAAAACAATGAGGATGAAACCTCAAAAAAAAAAAAAAAAAGATAATGAGATAATGCACATACTTCCCCAGAATATGTACACACATACTTCTATACTTATACATATAAAGGCATTTATGCTTTTAGTACACATGGTCATGCAGAATGTATGGATCATTCCCTGTGTGTGTGTGGTGCGTTTACATCATTTTGGTGAAGTGTGTCAAGGATGAGACCGTTTAAAAACAGATGTGAAACTGACACCATATTTTTCTTCATTCCACGAGATGTTTCCTCATAAGTGCAGGTCTGGGACACATTTAAAACCAATGAAACTTCCTGCTAAATCACATTTGGTACAAGAGCAGCTTACAAGGTAAGCAACATCTTTCTCTTTAATGATAAGCTCCATAAACTGTATTCAATTTGAGCAATTTATGTTTACCTGCTGAAAGGATTGTAATCTTGAAAAACAAAACAAAAAAACAAACAAACACACTACGTTTTGTTCTTTGAAGGTTACAAGTTAAGATGACACAATGTAAATAAGTCAGTCAAGTAGCACCTATAGGCATTATAGCTGTTTTCTATTGTAATATGTTGTAAAATATAAATATTCTAGAATGACATTGGTGTAACTGCATTTATAATAATGTGTGATGCTCTAATAATGCTCTCTGATTACAGAAGAAGGACTCTTAACCTATATTCTGGTTTTATTTCTGACTTCATCATCATGAGACTGTCTCTGGTTTTACATCTGCTGGTGTTCATATCAGTCCTGTCACTCAGTAAGACTGTGTTCCTGTTTGATTTTCAGTGTTTGTAAAAATAAAAATGAAACAATTCAGCAATTTCCTTTACTGACTATAATCCTCTCTCTTTATCTTTAACAGCCAGGGCACAAACAACAACTGCACAAACAACATTTCCATTAATAACTCCTGCAACAACAACATCTGCACCGACAATGACAACACCTGCAACGACATCTTCACCGACGACAACAACAACAACATCTGCACCGACAATGACAACTGTATCAACAACATCTGCACCGACAACATCTGCACCGACAACATCTGCACCGACAATGACAACTGTATCAACAACATCTGCACCGACAACAACATCTGCACCGACAATGACAACTGTATCAACATCTGCAATGACATCTTCACCGACGACAACAACAACATCTGCACTGACAATGACAACTGTATCAACAACAACACTGGCAGGTACAGTAATTATGGACCTTTGATTTAGAACCAGATCTTTGGTTTGAATTGAACAAACCCAAGAAGAACCTCTGCCACATTTTTTATTTACAGAAATGTTTTATAATTTAATGTCAGCACGAAACAAATGTTAAATAGTATTTTCTTCCTTATTGTGATGTATACCTGAGTGAAACAACTTCTCGAACAAGAAAAAATGTAGGGCGGGACTTGATTTTGTCCATCAGGAATTGAATGGATGGTTGTGGTTTGCTATTGATCAGTCTCATGTGAGAGACAGGTTCTCTCATCCTCGCACCAGTAAACACTTCATCAGAACAGAGAAGAGATGTCGCTGCAAAGAGAGGAATTAAGAGTATGAGGGAACATGAATAAAAAAAAAATAATGATGATGTGCATGGATAAATCATTTATAATACATACTGCAATATTCCATTTAAAAGAAATTTGACTTTTATACTCTTTTTTTCTTTAATAGGCATTACAACAACAGCAACAACAACAGCAAAGTCATTGACAGGTAATTGCAGAACTTTAAATTAATGAATATGCATTCATGTCAGAATTACCACAGTTATGAAACTCTGACTTGTAAAAACCACTCACATCTTCTTTAGATTAGTGTTGGACTTCACAGTGCTGATTAGGTACTTTTCTAGCATTGTATGTTAAAACCAGCTCTGGTGTTTATTTCAGAAAAGCATTACTGTGGTCTGATCCGAACCATAGATTGGGTTTCCATAGAAGGTTCTAGTGTTTAGGTGATTGAGTTTCTAGTTTAATGACCACAAATTAATTAATCAATTGATTAATTAATTTTTTTAACGGCATTCCCCTAAAAGAAGCTATGTAAATGGAGTTTGATCATAGTTTTAGAGACTTTCTAAAATGCTGTACTACAATAGTCAATGTCTAATGAGAATTAAAGAAAATAAAGTGAATTTGGGGATGTAAAAAATGATTTGCCTCAAGTGAGTGCTTACATTTTTAATGCATAATTAAAATGTATGTCCATTTTGGCATTTCCATCCAGCATTTTTATGTGATATCGCAAATTTTGCATAAAAACAGGCACGGAAACATATTTAGTGATGTTTCCAACGTAAAGCTTGACTGAATGATTAGAAATCCAGTGTGCCTCACATGTCCTGAAAAGTGAGGCCAAAACATTTTTGATCACCCTGCCCTGTCCATGTAAATGGTTAAATTACTTTGATTTGATTGGTTTGGGTAGTTCTTATCAAGCTGATGTATATGTTCAAGTTTTTTTTTTGTTTTTTGGTAGATATTTGCTGCTATAAAATGAGATGTGGCATCATGATTGACAGCTGTGTTTACGTTTGAGTCTGTGGGAGTTTGACAAATTTTGGCTTCCTTTTTCTAAATGGGAAGGAAGTGGAGACACATTGTATCTCTTTTTTCTAACAATCTGTGATAAGAACTGCAGTTATTCAGCCCATCAAATCTAACATTCTGCCCACTTTAAATCAGACAGAGATAAAGTAAGTTAAGGTACATTTATTTGATATCTTGATATCTTGGGGAAAAAAAGAGAAGCTTTTTTACCACCCCAGGCACCACAAATGTATGAATAGTAATTTCAATTATTTATTTTTCTAATAGTTTTTTTTGTTTGTTTGTTTATTTGTTTTCACAGACCCTTGTTACGAATACACTGTGCTGGATGATCCTTGGAGATCCACACACTATCGATATCCCAAGATAACACAATATATGTGTGACGCGGCTGTCAACTGGGTCGGCTGGTATCGTCTCTTCATTAATGGTCAGAACGCTCAGATGCCAAACACATGTGTTAGTCCCCTTAGTTGTGGCACTGGTGGTGCAATGTGGCTGAACGGAGCACATCCAACAGTTGAGGATGGAGTGGTGACCCGACATGTCTGTGGTAACTGGTTGAATAACTGCTGCGATTTCCAAACCAATATTAAAGTCAAAGCCTGTCCAGGAGATTATTATGTCTACGAGTTTGTGAGTCCAAATTACTGCTATCGAGCATACTGTGCAGGTAAGAATATTTTCCATTCACACATGTATGTGTTTGTGTAATGTATTGCATCTATGAGTTTAT